>CM065658.1:9473207-9670643 GCA_033220385.1 Triplophysa yarkandensis | reverse complement strand
GCAAAACATTGTTTGATTGATCTTATAAATGCAAATTCACCCTGCTTGTGAATTTAAAAGAATTGCTTCAAATTATGTACATAAAATTTGTTCGAACAAAATCAGCGAGAAGACATCATCTTTATGTTTCAAATTTCTTAAGCTTTTGATTCTGTAAAAAAATAGGTTAAATGTCAAAAATTCTGTCTCTTTTTCATGAGATGACCTGCAAATATTTTACTGTCTTTATGTTGTAATTTATATTTTTCCAAAAACCATTACATATTTCATTGCAAATTTCATTGCAAATTATTACAATGCACATAATTTGATGAATAAAAGTGCTTGATGACTAAATGTAAATGTAAAATGTAACTGCTGTATCTCTTAAAATTAGCTTACAGGGTCTTATTAGGGACTTTTTACGTCTTATAACATCAAAACCCATAATCCCAAATTGAACTTGTCACACTAAACATTAGTCAGCTACTTGTTATAAAGTTTTATCTGTGAAAACCCAAAACTCTATAATGTGGGATTCCACCAATCTGTCTCTGCAGCCGCCTCTAACTGCCAGACAAATCCTTCTGTCAGAAGCTTCAGAACATGTGAATTTAATAAGCTAGATTCTCAGCCCATGAGCTTCATTTGGATATATTTTATTTTTACTTGGCACGAGAGCGTGATCATGTCTTTTCTGGCGTCGGTAACTAGTCTAATGCGGCACTAGCTGCGCTGCCAGGACCTCCAGCCTTTTCCACCGTCCTTTACTTGAAAGTCAGTCAACACAAGAGTCTTGAGAGATAAACGGAGGATGATGCTCGATTAAGCGGCCCGAGGCGTGTTTTCAGAACTGGGATGCTGTAAGCTCTTAGGCCGCTGAGACACAAAATGGAGTCTGCAAGTTGCGGCAACATTGTATCACGGACTACAAATGTGCATTGGCTCTAGATTTTTACTGAAACGCTCTGTGTATCAATAATATATAACAGCACCGTGGGGCTCTTATCCTTCCAGCGGAAATGTTCATTCACCAGCATATGTTTGGGATGCTGTGATGGGCGTATCCAGCAAGACTTTCTTGGTTAACTGTATTTCTCAGAGTTTCATTTGAGCAGAAGCTACCCGGCGAGTCTGTTTTTCACCCACGGTATTGATTGTGTTTGTTTAAACATGAATTATTATAACAGTGGCCATTAAACAGTATTAATGACCCCGCTTAATGACATCCACCATAATGATAGAGCTAAATGGACCCCAATTCTGGCTCGATGTTGATGAAGGGGTACTTGAGTCTTGCTGATGAAACTGTGGGGTACATAAGACAAAAACGCCTCGGATAATCTGCTCCTTCAACGCTGTTTTCAGGGCTTCATAACTGCTTATTGCCTTGCCAGTTCTGTCGAGTTAAAATCATTGCTTTGCTGCTCTGTCCTCCCCATCCACTAGTTAAAGTCATAATATGCACTTTTTCGTTTTCTCCCCTGCTGGCTGTTTTCCCTTTTACATAAATCTCCACTTGACCTCCATTTCTGTCAAGGAAACTGGAGCATCTGTCGGCCTTCCCATTATCGGTGACTTTTTTCCCTGCCTGTGACGTGTAGAGCACACACTAGCCCTCCCACAATCCTCACTTTCACCTCTAGTAAGATACACACGAGCACACCGTCCCCGTTCACCCCTGTTTGCCTCTCAGTGTCACGGCTTTAACAAGAACCTTTGGTGAGATACAGTCAGCAACCACGTCAAGTGTTGTACGGGGGTTGATCTCAGAATGATGTAATGTGTTGATTTGAGAGGGTTGTATAGCATTTGCTTAATGTGGCAAAGTGTGAGTATTGTATCTTCTTTTTATCAGTGTTTTTAAGTGGTTTCTTTGTTGTTGTGTTCTTGTTTTTTCTTGGGGATGCTTTAGTGCTTGTTTAAGAGTTTTGTAACAGTTAAACCAGTGTCATGGTGTTTGTTTGATAGTATTGAAACTTTTAACGCACATTCCCTAATATCAGAATCCGTAGGGAGGTTTTTTTAAGACAGTGTTCTTCCACACAAGGAACAATAGCATTTTTGTTATTTGATGTTTGTGGTTGATGGGCCTGGTGTCAATAAAAGCATAACTTAAAGTTATGACACTTACAGATGGTAGTTTAATACATTGAGCTCTTACATTACAGAAAAGCTGGAATTAAAATTGATTTCTCTTATCAGGACACCTTTAACAGGTGTTCTTGTGTTTGTTTGACAGTGTTTTGCGAAGTGTTTTTTGAAGGATTTTTGTGTTTGCATAAGTGTTGTATCAGGTTTTTACAGGCATCTCGTGTTTGTTAAATGTTTGTTCGAGAGGGTTGTGTCAGTTTTTTAATCAGTGATAGGGTGTTTGTTTGAGTTTTGTATCATGTATCATGTCATCGTGTTAAGGAAAGATATTTGCTTTTGTCTTGTGTTGGCTTGGCAGTAGTGTGGTGTTTGTATTAGAGCGTTTCACAAGTTCGCCTACCCATTTAGTCTTAATAGATAAGGGAAAACAAACTTGGCTTACTGTCCTCAAAGGGGGCTCAAACTTGAAGCTGGGCTTGATAAGGAGGTGGGATGCTGGAAGAACTGGCGCTGTGCTGCATGGAGACTGATGCCTGGACCCGCCCCTAATGATGATTGACTGAATGTTGAGACTCCTCCCACATTTAGATCTCAATTAAAGTGTCTGCCTTCTTAAAGTGTTCTATGGATGTTGAGGGTTATGTGTGGGTTGTCTGAGTTCTGTATAATGTTGTTTGAGAGTTTCTGGTTGTTTGCAGCACTTCCACGTATTTGTTTTGTGTAAGCATACAAGTGTTTTGGTGTTTGTTTGAGTGTTGTGCCATGTTTTTATAGGTGATATGTATGTTAAACATGTTTAAGGGTTTAAAAATCATTTATATGTAAGATTTATAACATTTCTAAACGTTCAGATTAAACATATATATTTCAAATCATAAATACAGCCCCACCATGTGTAGTAATGATGTTCCACTGAGTTTGTCATAAAATATTAGTTTAAACAGTAATGACATATTTAATATCTCAATTGTTGGCTTGTAGTCAACTAAGAGAGTAAATGAAGATCACAAACTAAGAATGATCTAACCTGTATCTTAGGGTTGCCAACTGCCCTTTTCTAGCCGGGACATTCTGTATTTTGGCCCAGTTTGAAGTGTCCCATACAAGACACCTTCTGTTCCATTTTTTTGTTGGCCAAACTTTGCCTCTCACAAAATGCTTAAAACTCAACTTTGTTTGCCCTATGAAGTCACCTGAGAGTGTAATAAAAAACGCAACAATACTCTTTATCAGATTCTTGCAAGATTAAATTACTGTATCACTTTAAAGTTTAACTCTATAGCACGAATAATGTCACCAAATATGTGTCTGTTTCTCTTAGTTGATATTTAAATGAAATATAAAATTTTAATTATTTTTTCAATTGTTAAAAGAACACCCTCTTAGCAATAACATTTCCCTATAGGCTTTCTCCATTACATAGTGTAAATACAAATACACATACAGTAGATGCGTTTCGCAAAATGAACTTAGTCTGTTGGTAGGAAAGTGCATGTCTAGTCTTTGTAAGGACCTCTGTAAAGTTCCCCTGGCTCCTTAAGACCCTTTTTATACTGAGACCCAACCGTGTGTGGGCTTGTCGATGGCATATACTGCTGACATGTGTTTAGATGTGCTTACTGTAGACTATACTAGAGGTTTATATACTGCAAGCATTATAGAACAGAAGAAAAGATACAGAAGGTGTTTAAACACATGCTTGCCAAATCGTAAGTTCCCATTGACTTCTATTGAACCAACGCATGTCAACAGGGGCCGAATGTTTTCTGCAGCCAAACTTCTTCTAAATATCTTCTTTTGTGTATTTAATATTGAATCAAGCTTCAATATTGTTTATGTTTCGGCTGTAGGTTTTTTATGTGCTTCTAAACCACGTGCAAATGTATTATTTTTATAGACCATATTAATTGCCACCATTAATTAACCAATCACATTATCTTATTAACTTTAATTAACTTATTTGACCCTGTAGCACAGATATAGAAGAAGGCATGTAGATTCAGACTTAAACAGTCAGCTATCAGTTTCACTTTCAGCTTTAGTAGCTTCCAAAACAGCATGGTGTGATTGAGTGGAGGCGGAGCTCATTTGAATATAATAATGTATTTTTGTAGACTTAATGAAGCTGAGATGTAGTGTTACATTCAAACTTCAATTGTCTTCAGTTGTATCGACACAAAACCAATGCGAGTCAATCAGGATCCACAGTAATCTGTAGCCAACATTCTTCAAAATATCTTTTTTATGTTCTGCAGAAAGAAAGTCATACAGATTTGAAAAGACGAGATATAAGAGAGTGAGTAAATGACAGATTTTTCAATTTTGCATTAAACTATACGTGTACTATTAGTTCAGCTTTATTTCATTTAAGGCGGTCTTTGAACTAAAGTTTTCAAATATTTGTTTTTGGAAGATCAGATATCTCTAGGGCATTAATAAATAAATTGTAGACACGAAACATGTTGATGATTCCTCAAGGGGAATGTAAACTTATGAGCAATACTGTATGTATGCCAGCATGATAAACTGACACAGCTTGTGTGCTAAAACAACCTTGGCATTGAAGGCAGGAGAGATTTACATGATGTTGTCATGTTGGAATCAACCCTGCTTACAAAAGCCAAATTCACAATGGAATGTTACGACTAAGTTGTGAGTGTTCTCACGTGTTAGTGTATGGTGCGAGGATCGTTCTTGCTTATTTATGTGTGTTTCTATCATCTTGGCGGTAGATTGTAATGAGTAATTTGTGAGCATGTTTACAGATTGGACCGCACCGGTATGCATAATTTGTATGTGTTCTATCACACCAGCTGGGTTTACGATTATGACTATGCCGTTTTAATTTGTCGGTTTTATGCATACCACTGCCCTTTATGGTTATTAACAAGTGCATTCTGCTGTAGTGTTTTAACCCTGTTGGTTTAAAACAATAAATAGATCATGTATGTGTATATCGTCAGCAATTTTTATTAAGTTTTACAGCAAACGTTACATAAGCAAAAACAGTTAATTTTTTGAAAAAGAGGATTGACGTCCCCACAGGCAATGAGGATTTCATAAAGTATCTCCAATAATTGAATGGGATGATTAAAGTTACAAAAGTGTTTGCCTAAAAAAGGGTTTATGGCAGAACTCACCCACTCACATGTCTAGCTCTGAACAGTCCGATTGAAAATGTATCATCAACTTCCCACTTTCATTAAAATATGAGTCAAAACTCGAAATATTTATAACATGAAACACAAAGCGAGCTCTCATCAAAATGTTGTTTTTTATATTTTTATGAAAATGTTTGGGCAATGAAATATAGTTTGTTGCACACATATTATTATTTTCACAATGCTGAAAATTCTTGGCCTCACACTCATGGGCCAGACCCAAAATTTGCTTCTGCTTTGGGTTTCTTGATCAGTCTGGCTAGCGACTAATAAAATATATAATAACTATATTTAATTTCATTTATATCAATGTTATATAATGTTTGTTTATTATTAATATTAAATGTTTCTAAAATGCTTCGGGACAAACCATGTGTTAATGTATTATTTTAAACAATTGCTAAGTGTTTTCTTTATTACCGCCCCGTTAATGACATCATAAACATGTAACCAATCACATCAGCTCATTCGACCAGATGGATCAGCAGTTCAAGCCATATAAATTCAAGGACGGTACGAAGATTCAGTCTACGATCCTGGTGTGTCAGCATTCAGTTTCGCTTTTAGTTTTAGTAGATTTTGGAACTTAAGTGGAGGCGGAGCTCGTTCAAATATTCATGTATCTGAATATGCTTTAGAAGCTGAGATGTATTCTTATCTCAAAATGGTTTTGCACATGGAACTTTAAAATTATCAAAGTAACTTTTTTCCAACTTTTTTTCTAGACATACTTTAAACTTGATAGCTAATGTAATATACTTGTTACTCTATTGATTGTTTTCAGAAATACTCTACAGGGATTCTATTCCTTGTGAATGTGTACCAGGAGTTCAGTTATGTTCTCAAGAGCATGCATACACAGTAACATTTGTTTATGGTGTTGCTTTGAAACCCTCTTTAGAACTTTGGTATTGAAAGGGTTAAAAGCTTTTTTCAACTGACAGTCATTGGTAACTATCTCTCTCTGTTATCGCATCACTCAATGTGGGTGATGACAGACGGATTTGTGCCCTAAGGCCTGACGGAGGGAGACAACCGTCAGCTTGTTTACTCACCAGCCACCCATTAACTATTAGCCATCATCACACGTTGACCCACAGCTGCAACTCCACACACACACACACACACACACACAAATACACGCACGCACACGCACACACAAACACGCAAATGCACGCACATACATACACACACACACACAGATGGATGTGATCTCAGACAACATGGTGATGATGAGTTCAGCTGTTGGCTGTCAAATGTGGACACATGGCCGTCATTATGTACAGTTTGTAAACTTACTAATAAACTCTTATTCCGAGTGAGAAGTGTGTCATCATTTACTCACACTCTTTATTTTGAGGAATATTGGTAAAAACATTGGTCTTGATTTTCTGGTTTTCACCAATATTCTTCTGAATATCTTATTTTGTGTTTTGCATAAGAAAGCAAGTGTGACAGGTTTGAAATCACAAGAGAGTATGTAAATGATGACAACATTTTAATTTCGGGTTGAACTTTCATGTTTTTGCTTTTCTGTAAGGAAGCTTCTTTGTGCTAACACCTAAAATATTTCAGTGTGGCTTAGTAAATATCACAAAATAAGCAATTGTATTAACTTAATACAATTTTAACCAATTAAATAGATTTTTTTCGGTGGAAAATATTAAAATAATTGAGTAAAAACCAACAGTTAATTTCTCTAAAATGTATTTAATTATTTAACTAGTATATAATTAAAACATACATCTAATATTTTTGCTGAATTCTAATGGAAATATTTGAGTTATTTACATTTACGTAATTCATTTCAATGCTTTAAAATGTACTCATTTTTTGTGTCAATTGTTTAAGGTAAAAACAAATTCATATTTTTTGTGTGTCTCTCTGCATTTTTGTGTGTAATATTACATAAACAATCCTCAATTATCACAAGGATATACTATTTCTTTTTTAACCCCACTTTACAATTTAAATCCTCAAATCTGATCACTTTTACCCACATGCCTGGAAAAAGAAATCAAGTCTCAACGGCCAATTGGAATAAATTCAGAATTTCAGACTAAAGGATTCTGTTTCTTCACACAACTCTCATCCATGCTCAACACTTAAATATTTGTACTTTGCCTGTGGGAGTCAGTAGGACAGATCCAGTCTGTTTGGACCTCCCCACAGAGCTGAAAGAGAATCCGTGCTCTGTGATGTCTCATCCTCATCTTCTGAACATCAGTATGTTCTTTCACTACACGAGACGGTCCAATTAAAACACGTAAAGGAAGAGCGCAACCGTGTTAAAACACAGAATTAAGTCTTATAGACAGCTGACAGTGAGTAGTTTTGTTAAGCTCCACATGTAGTCTGATTCTTTATCCAGTATGAGCGTTTCATGTTTAATCACTGTGAAAACATGAAATGCTTTCAAGAAAATCCTGCAGTGAATCATACAGTATCTGTACAATGAGTAGGTCGACCTGAATGCGAAGACGGCTTGTAAAATGACTTCAAAAAGAGTTGAAGTGGTGATTTATATTGCCACGATGAAAGTATGCTATTTATAAACCATGGTGAAGGAATCAGATTATGATTCAGATGATAAGGAGTTTGTTATTGCCTGTCAAAGAGGCAAGCAGCTGTTTTCTTGTTGTTTTCCGGTGCAAATTAGATCAATTTCAGAAAGATTCATGCCAAATTTTGAAGCAATGAGTGGTGTCAATAACCTTTGAGACCCGGATATAGACAGGTTGGCCTTTTCCTGCAAAACAGAGTCAAAACTGGCTATACAATAAGGTTACAATAAGATTATTTGAAGTTTCAAACCACATACAGTACAGTAGAAAAACCAGAGTGTAAGACATTTTTTGAGCAAGAGTATTTCATTTAACCTTTCTTGTGCTTTGATTCCTTTGTGATCGCATAGCGTCTGTCCCTCATGTCCTAAGAGGTAGAAGACACAAAGACAGAATGTCGATGCACAGTTTAAGAATTAAGACGTCTGATGGTGACGTTGAAAAACTGTGATTTCTGTGATCAACCATGTGATCACCCATAGTTGGAATGGACCCGTCACATCACATCCTGCTTGATCTGAAAGGATATATTAGGTAAGAAAATGATTATATATTTTAATTGTATAAAAAAAATTTTCTTCCCCTATAGATTTTCGTGAATGTAGTAATTAGGATCAATGCTTCAAAGTTCTACATTATGGCCAAAGGGATAGTTATGGTAAGGGATAGTTCAGCCCCCCCCAAAAAAATCTGTCATTATTTATTGACCTTTGAGTTTTGTCAACTTATATGAACTTATATAAATGTTCTGATGAACACTGAACAAAAATATTTGAATGAATGCTTGTAACCAAACAGAATTTGGGCACCATTGACAACCATGAAAATGATTTAACATTTTTTGATTTGTTACATAACATGAAATATTTTGAAGAATATTTGGTCACAAGCATCTGATAAAAAAATGTATCTGTGTTCAGACGAATAAAGGTTTCGAAAAACAAGATAGTGGAACATTCATGACCAATGTAAATTTTTGGGTGAACTGTCACTTTAACAATAAATATGATAACTTTGTGAATAACTTTGTTCGGGAGCTAGTTAGAGTAATTAAGATGTAAGGCATATGATGGAAAAATATTAAACCTAAGCAATAACTACCCATCCCAACCTTATATACCCCAACCAAATATTTCTGTATAACACTATTTTAGTATACAAGAATTATTCACTTGTGAATATTTTTCATGTTTATATTCTATTCTGATTGTGTTCTTTTATGATCTCTTGTGTTTTAGGTGCTTTGACACAATGCATGTAGTCCTGGAATGCACAGTTTGTGTGCGTGGAACTGAAAAGCAGACTGTGGCACCCGTTCCTCTAGTTCCACTGCCTACAAAGCGTTTATATCTATTTCTTTTATTTTTACAAATGGAATCAGTTTAAGAAAATAAAAATGCCTTCAATTATTAAAGTTGTTTTTATTTAAAGAGTTTTGTGTTGTCCACCCTGTTTCTTTAAGCAACCTATCTGTAATGGTGTTTACTGTGAAACATAACCAAACTGTGAAAATGTTGTTATGTTCTATAAAAACTTAAAAATAACGAACCCACAACCCTAGGGTTTGGAGTCAAGCTCTCTAACCACTAGGCCATGACTACCCCTTATTATTATCATTATTTAGAAAGATAAATACTGTAAGAAAATCAATACATTAAATAAGCGGGAAGGACTGCAGAAAATTACCAGCGCAATTTCCTTTATTATCTGAACATTTCTGTTAACGCTTAAATGTTATTTATTTGAAATGCAAAATTTTAAATACAGGCCAAACAACTGTTACAAAATATATACAGAGATTCCTTCATATCAATACAGTTTTTTTATGGATTTTTCAAAGTGAAACGTTCATAAACAAATGTTATGTATATAATCTTAATTAAAATAATTATGTTACATAGAACAACTTGTCCGAAAACGTGCAAGGAACTGCATTTTATGTGAATATTATAGATGATAAAAGACATGCTGTCTTTCATTCCTCTATGCAAAGTGCTTGGCTTTAGCCCACTTGAATTTTATTTGACCCACTCTCTGTCCTCCTGCAATAAGGAGAACAAACTCTTTTTTGATAGCGCATTAAATCTGGACAAGGCCTCTCAGAAGTAATGCCCCAGCGCTAAAAATGACCTACTTTTAATGGAAAGCATTGCAGTGACCATTCAAGCTGATAGTGTTTAAATGTAATGCCCTGCAACCACACTCTCTGGCCTCCGCTCATGTGTATAAAGTCATGCCAGAAGCATCTACTTGTTTTGTTTTTCACTCTTTCTTCCTCTTGCAGTCATTTCTCGCCTCTCCTTTTCTCTCTCCTTGTTTTCTTGCTTGCTCAGCTCTCTCTGGATCACACTTACATTTTCTTTGCACCTTTCATTATGGGGATTCCAATATTTTTGATGTTCCTCGCGTGCTTACACAAGTCCCATTTTCGTGATCTCAAAGGGCTTTACAAGCCCTTTATATCCACAGTAATATCGGGAAGCTAGACGGATACTTAACCTTGATGTTTGCCGCTATGACACCCCATCCACTGATTTTTGTTTGGTTCTCTTGAGCAAACATGCAGACACATACATACTCGCATCCATGGTTTATTCCACAGGCTCTCCCCCTCCCCGTGCTTGTTTCTAGCAGGTGCTGTGAGCCGATGACAGTTGTATTAGCAGTCGATTGCGAGGTCACTCTTGCTCAGCTCCACTGAGACGCAGCTGTAGAGCCGAGCACTAAAGCTGAAACAAGAGCATTCAGGATAGAAAGAAAGACACAACATCAGGCAGCTTAATGTTTTTATGAGTTTTTGTTCTTTGAGCTGTGTGCATTTGTTTTCTGCATCATGCTATGACATCACAGCTGTCATAATATGACGTCACAGTTATCTTCTTAATATTAAATGTCTGAAACCACAAATTTGTTGTATGTAATGGCACACACAATTGCTATTTTTTGCTAAATAAGTTGTCAAATCCATAAGCATTTATTTGAGGATATGATCATTCTTGATTCATTTTAGTGTAAAAATATTTTTTTTGATTGATAATTGATTATAATTTATAATTCACAAAAAAAATTCTGTGATCATACCCTATTGTTACTTCAAACCCCTATGACCATTTTTCTACTGCAAAGCACAGTATAAAATATTTTGAAGAATGTTGGTTAAAGAGGAGAGGTACACATTTACTTATTGTATTGACACACAGCATTGTTTGGTTAACAATATTCTTCAAAATATCTTTTTAGATAAATCCCTACAGTGAGCTTTTCAGAAAGTGGTTTGGGAATTGTAGGGGAGATTTGGTGGGAAAAAAAACACTTTACATTTACATGATTAAAAACTGTGTTGACAAGCACTTTTTAAATGTTTTTTTATGTTTTTTTATGGCAAAACCTAATAAGATACATAAAGAGCGACTAATAATAATGATTTATGACAAAAGAATTAACATTTATTAGTGACAAATTTTTAGATGATACATGATACTCAGTTAATAATATTAAAGAATTATAATATTTGAACAATAACGTTGTTTTATTGTAGTTACTGTAAAACTTGCTTTCGTGGTTTAAATAAACCGTCTGAATGTGACTTGATACAAATGCAATATCTTTATCACTTAAAAACACATCTTTATCCCCTCTTGTTCCATGTCTGTTCTCAATGTAACTCTCATCAAGAAGTCAATCACAAAATTCAGTGCTGGTTCATTTCCCTGTAGAGGTATATCTACAGGATACTGTATGTTCATCATATACTAGAACTAGACTGATGAAACTTTTACTTTGGGGACATTTTTCTTTAGGGAACGAGTCCGAGTTTATGGGCTGTTGGATGTTTGCGCTACAGAGTGACAGATGGTGCAGTTGGAGCTCCATGCCGCAGTTCAAATTTAAAATCCCTTAAGATCCTTAAAACCGTTCCTCAAATTAACAGCCTTTACACATTGCAGATATTCTTAATTTTTCCCTGGCATTATTTGACCCTCACCATAAGTCATAAACCAGTGTAGGTGGCATATACATGCCATATTTTGGTACCAGTATATCTGCCAGTTTATATTGAGTTAATCCTAATATTGAATATAATTCTAAAAGTGTACAGATGTCCCTCTTGTTGTTGATTTGGTATGACTTTAATATTGGTATTGGAAAATTCTGTGGTTTACTTGGGGTCCAAAATTCTTGCAGCTGTTTGAACAACGATTTCATTTTAATCACAAATGAAAAATGTTCATGCATTTTGGCAGGGTATTATTTGCACAACAACAGAAGTTTGGAGTTCTGAAAGTCTTTTGAAAAACGTTATTGAAAGTTGTTATTGTCACAGAAACACAAATTTATGAACATAAAAGTAATATTTTATGGCATTATAGTATACCTGTTTACTTAAATATATAAGCATCTATTTAGAAAATAAATGCTTCAATCTGAAACATGTTAAAAATTAAATTCGGATATTGAAAATAAAACTGTCCTCTTACCTTATTTTACAAATCAGTATGCGTATACTAATTATTTCTTTATATGGGCTCTCAGGTGGGCTTCAGCTGAAAATGTACTTCAACCAACATATGAAGAGTTTTTTTCCAAAATGATATAACTATTTTTGACAAAAAAAATCTATTTATTTAATTGTGCATTACAATACCAATCAAAAGTTGTGTAGATTAACCTATAATAACGCAATAATTACAGCAAACTTACAAAATAAAAACATATTAACATAATAAATAATAAAACGCTTTTTGAAATACTAATACTTATTTTGTGAAGTTTGTAAAGTTCCCTCCAATATGATGTTTTAAACAAAGATGTTGTCATAAAGGCCAAATGTATGTGCAAATGAATACAAAACAGAACTAGTGTTTATTCTTTTATTCAGATGCAGAATAACCCTTCAAACTATGCTGTAAATAAATTGATTAAAATAATGCATCAAAATTTTAGACAGCTGGATAAAGTCACTTGTTGGTGATTTAAGAAGTTCCGTTTTACTGCCCAGAGTCTCTTACAAAGAGGTTTGAATAGACATTGTAGATCCTCTTCCACTGTGAACTCCCAAGAGAGAGAAGAAAGGTTAACAGCAGCATTTTCCAGAGAGTATAGTGTGGAACTGTGCTCATCATGGTTACTATGCTTTGACACAAGGCCCCTATGAGGCTGTCAAGGGTTGTTTGTATGGCCCCAGGCTGTGCGGGGAGCTGCTATATCTCAAAAAACATCCCACTCTGCTCTCTGATGGAGACACAGAGAGATAGAGGTGATAGAAAGCGAATATCGCTATAATGGAGTTGTATTAAGGAAAAAGTAATAGAAAATTAAATTGCGTTACACTAAATTAAATCAAGACATTAGGATGCGCAGGAATCCGCGAGAGAATGATGAAACTGCCTCTTTTCATCTCTGATTCATCTTTCTGCTGTCAGTTTGGTTAGATGTGCTTTCTGCTGTTTGTTCAAAAGTTAGTCATCGTGATCTTTTATTAAGCTTAATGCGGATGTACTTTATAACATTATCAATCTCCAAGACAATAAGTATTTAAAGGGGCTTAGTGTTAATTGTAACCCAAAAGTAAAATTTGTCATGTTTTTTAAACATTTATGAATTTGTCTGTGGAACGCGAAAGCAGATGTCAAGTTCAATGTTAGAGAATGAGTCTTCATTCACTTTTTCCTAATGTGCTTTCCCGGTGGCTTTTCTTTTGGTTTTGAGTCTTGTACTCTACATAACGGTTCGCCACACGGCATCACAGATCCTCAGACGTGCTGTACTATTGACCTATTGACTGTTCATGCTTCATGGGTGTGTTGTGAGGCTTTTATCAGTAAAGTGGAAACTGGGAATGGCTTGAAATGCTTAAAAATCCCTGGTGCACATCAAATGGTTGCCCGCTTATTACAAAGTCACAGATGCACACACAAAGAATAGAGTGCGTACGAATGTCCTCTTTTACAATAAGGGAATCAAAAAATGAAAAAGGAGAGATTATGATGTTACATTTATAAGGTTCGGCATTATTTCTAGGCCAATAGAGCAAATGTTTGGTGCCATGGATTGTAATGCTCATGCCAGCTTAAGTTCACAATGCAAAAATTTATGAAGATATGATTTAGTGGTGTGGTAAGATGAACATGAAAGCATGAAAGAAAAATGTTAAGGTTTAAACAGATACCAAACTTGAGTGTTTCCGGACATTTCTGTTCACGATGCAGTTCACAATTTTTGATAGCATCCATTCACAAATTACGTGTTGATATATTTTCGATTGGACATTTACAAAATATTATCATGGAACACGACCTTTACTTACTATCCTAATGATTTCTGCCCTATAAATATAATTGAAAATATTGACCGGTAAATGTGTTTTTCACAATTGTTACATATTTACCAGTGTAACTTACTGGTTTTGTTATAAGAAATATTAAAGTATTTTTACTGAGTGAGAAATAAGGAATACCATAATAATCTTCCCCTATAGTTCTTCCCCAGCATCTTTTATTGACTGAGATAAGATGACGTCTTCAGAGAGTACATCGATGGCGAAATAAATGAAAGCATCTTTGAGGAATTTACTAAACACTGTCGGTTTTAGGTGACTCATTGTTTATACTGAGCTCAGTAAGTCATTGGTTTTTCTCGGGCATCCAGCACTACACACGTCTGTTTCATTCACCCACCCGCTGCATCCATCTCTCTCCAGGTGTCTGCAGTAGAGGTGACACCAAAATTTTGATCAAGAAAACAAATTAGTTTTCTGTTTCCCGCATGCGCGTCACGCTTTGGAGGGCGAATATTTTTCTGTACACTTGCTCCAGAGAGGTCTGTACCCAGGTGTCCGGCAGAGATACCCCGCAGAGAGCGTTTGAGAGTAATTGTCATAGATGAGTGCTTAAGCCAGTGTGGATGTGTGGAGAAGATTGCAGGCTTGTCTGGATTTTCCGCCCACAGTTGGCGTCAGCGACTTTTCCTTGCTTAAAGCTGAGCGCTGAACTTCGAGGACTTGTCTTCATCAGTTTGTTCTCAATGTGTCACTCTGACATTTGTTTCTGGAGCGAAATGCTTCGGGGGCTTGCCTTCTGACAGGATGTGGACTGCTTGAAGCATGTCAGGAACAAATGAGGCCTAACATTTACATCAAGAAGGTTTCACTTAGTTTCTCTGAAATGCTAACACTTTATGATTTAACTGCTGTTAAAAAAACAAAAAGGAGCATATTTTCACATTATTCTAAGACGTCTAAGTGCCTGTGTGTGAGCAGTTGCATTCAGAAAAGTAAGATTTTCATGACATGGGAAGCTTTTACATCCGAGTTACAGTAACTATGCTATTCTTTTAGAAAACAGCCAAATATGAGTTCTACTTTCTTGTAGTAGTTCTAAACGAACTGGAGAAGCCTATACATACGGTACTGTCAAACCTCATTAATAACGTGTACAAGCGGCAGTCTCTGTCTAAATAAATCAATCATCCCACCTCCTCCCCAACTTCTCTCACTTTGTTCTAATTCTCTCTCTGTATTCTATCACAAGAGGGGCTAAGCTCAGACTATAGAAAGGTTACACTGTTAAATATAAATCATGTTGCTCAGTAAATGTGAAAAAAAATTAACATACAAAATAAGAAACATATATATATTTTAGGAATTAAGTTAGTCAGATGTAATTTTTTTATTATTTACATATACACAAAAGGTTAACAGCATGCTTAATAAAATTTCAACGCTTTAAAATGTAATCATTGTTATTATTTTATTTATTATTTCACGAAAAATCCCAGTAGGATCACAGATTTTCAATAGTTTTGCATATATTACCATTTTTTGTTGCTTGCCAATGGTATCTAATAGAGCAATTGGACCTGGAAATGGTACAGCGCCGTTCCATAACAAGCGGATTGCACTTTATGAGCCCAGTACCTCCTGTGTGCAACTGTGAACATGACAACGTTGGTAGAAATCCAAGACTGATATTAAACAGACATAAACTGTGTTAAACAAACCCAGACAGATATGTATTTGTTTGTGGCGAGCTGAAATTGGCTGTCAATTCAGGCACACCGACGCAAAGCTGGTGATGTGATTCACAGTGAATCATAGGCCAGCGTGTAGGTGGCCGAACTCGGTGGGAAATTCTAATGTAATATTCCTTAAAATAGTGGGCTTTAAAGTCAACCTCCACAACCTGCAGCATTGACGGCATATTACCAGAGCAATGACCCACTATCACCCTTCTCCTGAGGAACCATTCCTCTGGGAAATGCCCAAAATCTTCTTTGTGTCTTAGCATGAACATGTGACCTTTAATATCACCCTTCTTCTATTAGTAAGTGTTGCTGATAAAATGTGTGACGCAGAGGAAACATTAAGATGGCCAGTTTGCACGAGTGGAATCATAATGTTTTGACAGGGAACGTGTTTGGCACGTGGAACAGAATCCCGTTGACTGACGGACTTAGACGTGGGTAAATGATGATCCAGAAGGCTTTGTCGCCACTGTTTATTTGACCTTTTTCTCCTTCTCTCTTTTCTCATTTTCCTCTCGTCTCAGGTGTCACTGCTATCTGTATTGATGCTCATTATACAGTGCTGTTTAGCCACCTTTAACCTGACTTGTCTTTTTATCTATTACTTTATTCCTATCTTTCTTTTTCTCTTATGTCCCATCTGACTCTCTTCATTTATCTCTTAACTGATGTAAGAGCCTCTAAAGATCAATAGAGGGTCCGGTTGGTGTCCGCTACATGCAGTTTAGGGTTAAAGGATGTCTATGAGTTTGTTTGCGTGTCTTCACAAGAGATTACAAATAACTGTCCAATCAATTTGTATGGAGAAATGCATATGTGTTTCTATATGGACTTATGTCATATTCATGAAACTTCACAAGTTTCTGGACACGAGTGTTTTTTTTTTACTTTTGATCTGAAGGTTTATGCCTAAATGTCTAAATTAATCAATTTTATAGACAAAAATAAAATTTAGCATTTGGGCAATTCCAGCGTTATGGACGTGACAACGATGCTATTCGAATATAATTGTTGCCGGTAAACTGAACCGATTGTTTTTATTACTATGGATGTTAATTGACCATGAAAAACATGTAAAAGAAAATAAAAATAATGCACTAAAAACTTAAAAAGTTATCATTTGAACAACCAAATATTGACATCTGGGCCTTTGGTATTATACTCAATGTTTCCATGGTATGGTTGACATTGTTACGGAACTGGCCATTTAGCATTTTTTCATGACAAAACTTAACTTTGAATTAATAAAAATGTTTTTTGAAATGGATGACAGCCAATAAGGGTGCAGAATAGACAGGGAGTCTTTTAAAGGCATCTCAGGGAGAGACAATAAAATTGTTTTCATAAAATCACAAATAGAAATTCTGCAAATTCACTGAAGATTTTCAAATATAACATTTTCTTTTTTTTACTTTTTAAGCAGTTTACAACGCATTGCATTATACAATATGTATGGTTCTAACTATGTGCAATCCATAAGATCGAACCCATGGCCACACTCTTACCACTGAGCTACAAAAAAAGCTCAATGAAATCCAAACACAAGGCTTTTTATGAATGTGATGATATTGAGGCAGAACCACATGCTCAGGTTTCATGTTTTATTCTCAGATATTCCGAGGTGTGTGTGATAGACGGAGTGACAGAGCGTGTGTGTATGTGTAAATCTGTTGCATTAGCAGTGAGATCCTGTCAGATTGTTTGTGATCTGCAGGATAAATCCTAGCAGGGGGGTGGAAGAAGATAACAGATGCTCATTTGTAGCATCCAAACGGGGATCAAAACATTCCAGCAGGGCGTTTTCTAATTGACAGAACGACTGCAGAGTTTGGATTTCATTGTTAATTAAGATTTTTTTAACCTCATTTCTGGATTCAACCCAATCTGCTGTAGAAAGCTCAGTCATGCAATCCATTCCTGTTAACCAAAACTCAACAGAATACGTTAGACATGAAGCACTTTTGCAGGCCAACATAGAAGACAGAAAGCTTATGGATTTTCCCAAGAGATTTCCAAATCAATAAGATCTCTGGTAAACAACAGTACGCTTTTTTTGATTCATTCATTGATTTTGAGTAACATAATAATTTGAGATTACAGCAAATAACTAAGTAATCTCCTTATCACATAGCTCTTATTGATAAGTTATGGATATCATAGTAAAGTATTAGCACATGTTTAAGATATAGTCTACTAAGACTCTACTGTTTAGTAGCTGATAAGAAGTCGTAAAATTGCTTATAATTTGTAAAATATTTAATTTTGAACATTTACGTTTTGTCATAAAGAGGACGCTTTTATCAAAAGCACTTCAAGTGAGGTTCACAAAAGAAGCATTCATTTACAACAACTGTTTATTACACATAGATAATCACACAAGATAATCTTTACAGATTAACACATTAATTGTCGAGTTTATTCTTATTTATTTTTGATGTTAAAAACTCAATTTAAGCAAAACTTGTTAACTTGTTCTTACTGTTTCCCGCATTTGGTTGATAAGCACCATTGTCTGTTTGTAATGTTGTTTTAATACTGATGCTAAGATAAAGCAGAAAGAAGTAAAATTGTTAAAAAGATGATGTGAAAGGTGACATATGCCGTACAGAAGTTTGTTGGCGGGGCTTGTCTTTAGAGACTTGTATTAAATCACACGGAACCCATTACAACATTTAGACGTCATTTCATTTTATAAGTGTAGTCGCACCCCGGTACACTCATTAGTACAAAAAGTATTCAAACTTGGAAGCAATCTTTGTATAATTAGTACAGTTCGTAGATTGCGTCAATGTGATACAAGGTTCTGGTATCCAGCAGTTCTGCAATCTGATGGCCTCTCTGTCGTCACGGTCAGACTGACTCATAGGCCATACGCTTTGTGTCAGGAGACACCCTGAGGTCTGCGTGCTTCTCCTCAGCCTCCCGTAGTATGATGCTTTAAACACATCAGGGGAGAAGACCTGTCCCAGGCTGGATGTCAGGACCATAAGGTGTAATTTGATGAAGATTTGTGACCTTGTGATCGCAGGAGACTATCTATCAAAGCCAGCGGAATCAAGCAGTCGCATAAAGCCTGACAATGTGTTCATTTGTCGTGCGATTCCTTTGTAACTGATTCATATCTGCGCTTTGCGCTCGACAAGCTTCCATCCCACGGGAATCGATTTAAAATGGCATGTCTGTTTCTTCTCAGGGTTCTCCAAGGTAAGGGTGTCAGAAAAGGGACGCACAGGGAACCCTGATTTGCACACTTTGGAACTTTTTTATGAAAACGCTGCAGATGTTCTCCACGCAAACATCTATCATCGGCACAAAGGCGACGATAAGCCTCGAGGTGCCGGGGGAGAGAGGAACTCTATCAACGCTTCCTCAAACGCTGCAGATGAACTATCAAACACTCCACACGCTCCCTCCTGAGAGAGCTGTGCGGAGCAAAGCAGCTGCTCTTCCTTTCTCATGTTCGCCCTTTTTTTCTGCTACATTACAGTGTTGCTTAAACACAGTTAAAAATCATCCCGAGCGCATACAACGCTCTCTCTGAACCTCCCAACCTACTGTTTTCCACTTCCAATCTTCCCTATGCTGGAAGGAGTGGACGTGCCCGGTAGGGGGGAGGGGGCACTTGTGAAATGGTACGGTCTGATAGATGGCGTGGGCATGAGCGTTTGTGTGTGAGCGGAATAGTAAAGGAGCCCTAGAGACGCTGAGATGAAGGCACAGGGCCAGAAAATTGCATTGTGTATTTGGTGATTAGTTTAACTCATAGGTCTCTTCCATCCTTTTGATCGCCCATTCTCTTCAGCTCTCTTTTTCACAGTGTCCGCATTGACAGGTAATGACCACTAGGCATCTTATCCAGAGAATCTTAGATAACCAAAGCAAGAGCTGAAAAATAACGGTTCGTTGTGTACACTGTCTAAGAAGCATTTTTCGGTGAAAGATGCATGTTAAGGGTAATTCTTGCAGATTTTGATTGCAGAATAACTTACTTAATTACTTAAATAAATAATTCAGAAATGCAAATGAGTAAACCCAACACCTCAGCGACGTTTTCTTACAAAGGGGTTGGGGTTCAAGGCCAATGGCGTTGCCTGCAGCATGTTATAGTTTGGATGGGTATGCGTTATGCTACAACGTAGGTCCAATGAAGAAGTAAAAATCAAGCTTATTTTTGGATGGACTAGTTTCTGCAAGAGGGCTTACGCCAATGCACATACAGTTTGCGGTTAGGACGGAATTTGTGTCTGACCCACGAGTACTAAATGAAAAGCATACTAGGTTTAAGAAGCTAAGAGTCGGTAGATAATAAATAGCTTATTGATGACATACTGGGAATCCTCTATTAACAAAGTTGCTAGTTTTGTTGCTGGCATTGTTTTAAAAATCACACTCTGCTAAATCTCCCTATGAACTCCCATAATTGGCAAACACAGAACCGAAAGGCAATATAATATACATAACCATATCCTCAGATTTATATAAACATCTACCATAATGAATTACAGAATGAGTTAGTTCTATCTACATCTATCTACAGGTCCTTTTACATGGACGGACAAAACCGTTCTACACAGCGCTATAGTAAATGCGTTTTATCTCCTCTCCTCTATGTCACGTCTTTGTCCTGTGTCTGCCACCTTAGTCCTTTGAAAGTGAGGGGTGAATGGTGGACTGGGCCGTTGGCTGTACTTCACAACCTCACAGCCAGATGCCACTAGGTTTTACAAACGTGACCTTTGACTATATGTGTTAATCGGTTTATATAACACGATTAAATTATTGCAGTTTTCCAGCAGTTTCAAAGCTGCAACATCAAATATGAGCTTAAAACTAAAGGGTTGATATTTTATATATTGTATCTCTCCCACAAATCCTAAAGGGCGTTCCGACTCCTCTGTGCATAAGTATGAGCCAGCAATCTCAGGTCAGCTGTTATCTGAGAGTAAAAATGTCCTTTTTGAGACATTTAAGCTCAGCCTTTGTGGAAAACACAACACTGAAGCCACGCTACTTAGAATGACAAATTGCCTGCTTATAAATGCAGACACTAGCAAATGCTCCTCCTAAGTTTATGTGCCCAGCCAGCATTCCTCTTCTGACTGCAAACTAGTGGGCTGAAATCGAATGACCCCTCAGCCTCCAGGTGATAGTATTGATAAGTCATTTGAGTTCATTTGGAAACTGTGTGTCGTAAAAATGCTCTCCCTCACGAAAATCCTGCACTTTAAGCGACCGAAGTGGAAAGTTGGTTAGTCACGGCGTTCTCCTAAAAAGCAAGTAGGTCAAGTGCTTTCTCTTCATCCTGGCTTAGTCTGGGCCCGCGTCGGGTTGATGGAAATTCTCAAAGCCCCAAAGAAAATGTAACTCGCCGTCCATACTGCCGACACTTGTCTTCATTTTCTTTGTTTGGAATCAAAGTGTGCTCCGCTGTCATTTTCTTACGGCTTAAATAACTTTAAAACTCAGCAACTATTCCAAATTATATATTTGCATTTGTTGTTTATGCACAAGCCTTTGATATCGTAAAATCAATAGCTGAGGCATGTAAATGTATCACTGAAACTGTATGCATGGATGCATTGACTGCCCACACGTGACTTGTTGTTCATCAAACATGCGAACAAAAAATGAATTTAAAACCAGCCAATGTTAAGCGACTGTGAGTTAGTATTCGCCATGGGCACTTAACTATATTTTCATCGACAGTATTTTCTCGCATAATCGTCTCTCATTGGCTGCGGGCAAGGCTGACTCAAAAAGCCAGACTTGTGACACAATTAGCTGTTCTTACAGTCCCCAAGGCAGAAAACAGCATCACAAAAATTCTCTGACCGAGATGATGGACCAGCATGTAAGCCTTTTTTATAGTTGATGATTTCTGTGGAAGTAGGACACGGTGGAATTCTTGAGATATTGAAAAAGGGCTTTGTTGTACACGCTGTTTACGAAATACGATGAAAAAATCTGAATCATTCCAATGTGTGCATTGTTTGTGCAAGTATCAGTGTATTTTACTTTATAATGGTTATTAAATTCCCCCTGTGGTTGATAAAAAAGCTTGACTGTAACGGTAAAGTTCTCCAATTTTTTTTGAAGTCTGTTTAATTACATAATTTATGACAGACTAGTTATTCCAACTTTTGAAAATGTCTTTGTTCTCATGAATATAGAAAAAGATTTTTAGACCAATGTTTGTAACCAGACAACTCTAGGGCCCATTGACTGCCATAGAAGGAAAATAAAAATGTTAGTCAAAAGGGCCCTAAAATATCTAATTTTGTGTTCAATAGAATACAAAGTAATTGTTTTTTACGACTATGCTTTTCAATGGAATACTTGGTTACAATCATTCTTCCAAATATCTTCTCTGTGTTCATCAGAACAAAACAAATGAATACCCACTCAAAGATAAATGAATGTTTACATCATTTCAATTTTTGGGTTACAAAAAAATGCAAATACATGAAAACATGACATGAAATGCAAGGTAGCCCCGTCTCCTTAGAAAATACTCAGCAAATGTTTAAAAAGATCAATTGACTCACAGCATATTAAAAGATTAAATTGTTTAAGTAAATCCACACCAGTACTACACATTAAACTGCATGTTAACATTTTTCAAAACTGTGTTTTGTTATGATTTTTAAACAGGATTATTCTCGATTGGTCTTTAACATTCTTTAAATAAGACAAGCAAGGTAAAATCTTCGAAACTTTTTTAGGACATATATTAATTTCCAAATTAGCCAAAATATATATGCGATATGTTATGCCATAACATTGCTAAT
Source organism: Triplophysa yarkandensis (assembly GCA_033220385.1). NCBI lineage: Eukaryota > Metazoa > Chordata > Actinopteri > Cypriniformes > Nemacheilidae > Triplophysa > Triplophysa yarkandensis. Next base: position 9,648,035 of record CM065658.1, on the reverse strand, counting down.
GGGCTCCTTAGTATAAACTCAATTTCAGATATATTAGCTAACTATTTTATTATTCATAGCCTAATTATTTTCTTCACTTTTGCTTCTCAAGTAAATTGATATGGTTGTTGGTCAATTTAGATATTTAACTGGAAAACAAGAGAAAACTCCCACTAAATAAACACGACAACGTGAGTGTTCAACCAAAATGATGACTTGATCTGAAAGGCTGAGATACGACCCACACTTCACAGTGACCACATCTTCCCCCTCGCATCCCTCGCTCTCTTCAACATGAACTCGTGTGATCTAGACTCTTCCTGTGATATGAGCGGGCGGTTGCTAATAGTGACAAAAGACCGTGAAGAGAATCAGAGCATGAGAGACTTACAGCTCTGTTGACTGTTAGCCGTGAGGCAGTGGGAGACGCACACGCTCAAAATAATACACACATGTACTATTCTCTCTCATTCTCTTTAAAGTCAGTTTCTGTTTATTATAGCTTTTATTTCTTATACTTTAAGCTATTCTTTTCTACTGTCGGTACTGTGCCAAGGTCTTAAACACTTCAGCAATATCACCCCAAGAATGTCGGTTATTTATATGATTTGCAGCAGTGAGTAACATTAGAAAATGTAAAGTTACATTTCTAAACATTCATTTTACCATTATTTGTAAAAATCCAGTTTTAAATGCACAACATTTATATGCACAAGATGTGTGCCAATAGTCAGTGCCCAGCACAGATTTCCGATGTCATCATCTATATAATCAATAATGACATGATAAAAGAAAGAAAAACTTCAACAGACAAGAAGACCTGTTTTGATGTCTTGGAGATGCTTCAAGATACCTACCAGCAAATCGACAGTACTGTAAAAAGTCTCTTCACAGTACTGCATTACTATCGCTGAATTATAACAAATAAGGACTAATTAAATGTTTAAAAATGTAAACACATCTTTTCTAATGACACACTGCAAATGATGTAAATAGTGACCATTACATTTTATTTTTTTATTCATTTTTCATTTATATTATTACATTCCAATTCCTTATATAACTTAGTAGCCTTTTCCATACACATAATATAACAAATAAATGTTTATGTAATGGTGCGGCAATGACAGTGTTTTAGGCCCTTTTCTTCTAGCTTTAAATAATTGAATATTATATCATACAAGTCTTGTGTACTGCTCTGATACATGGTAAGCTTTGTGCATCATCGGGAGGCATTTATGCCTACATCGACGCCATCACAATGATGTAACGGGAGCCACTTTCTCGCTGCTTCTCTTGGGAAAACCGATCGTCTCTATATCCAGGCCTGCCACACATTCATAAAAGCTCAAATTTAATTCCAAACCATTTGCTCGTTTTTCTCTCACATTGAATAGGACGCCGCTATAAATGCTCGAGATGCATGGGGACGGGGATGTTCTGAATAATCAAAGAGAACCTTAGCAGAGACAAATAATCAGTACAGGAAAGAGAAAGATGGAGACAAGAGAGGAGCAGGCGATAAATAATGATTACTAGCAGGCATGAGTGGATAAAGGAATCATAAATCAATGGCGAACACATATTAAAGAAGAAAAAAAAGGCATGCTGGGATGTTGGAGCAGTGTTCAGCAGGTGGTGTGGAGGGCTTAAAGCGTTCTGTTTGAGGAAAGAGTTCCACCTCACCTCAGCTCAATGAGTCATTTAGTGACTCAACCGTGTCCTGACACACACATACACCAACCCACACACAATTAAGCTTGTTTACTTTAGATGACTATAAAATATGAATAAAACAGCTATTATTGGACCATGTTGGTGTATAGTATTACTGGGTTTAGGTACAATATTGGAATGTTGTTTACATTTGTTTGGTGATGAAAATAAATATGTTTTCACAGCGCTAATGTAGATTTAGAATCCACACCGAACAAACAAATCAATGCAATTAAAGAGCAATGGTTTAATTGATATTCTAGACTTCAATAATAATTTGCTTTGAATGTTAAAAAAGTAAAACGTTTAGATATACAATCTAATGGGCAAGTCTCTGGAATTCCAAATATAGGAACCTAAAATGCAAAGAAATAAAGTTATAAGATGATAATAATGATGTGAAGGTCAAGGTGATAATGTAACCATGTTACTTCCTATACAATTCATTGTTGGTAAGCAATAGCTGATGTAACCTTCTACTGTTCTATGGACCCAAACTGAATCCAAGTCGACGAGAACCATTGTTTTTGTAACCAATATTTTTAATATATCCTTGATTGTGTTTTACAAAAAGTAATACTGGTTTGAAACGATATTAGGTTCATTTTAACAAGACTTGTTGAGCACATCATTTTTAAAACAAACAGAACCATTGCATGTTGATATTTGGCTCTACAAAGTTATCCGTGTTAGAAGATCATATTATAGACCCCCCCTAAAAATGTTTTACATAAAACAATTTACACAAAAAATGTGTTAATTTTAAAGCTTTGAAATGTATAAAATACAATGTTTTAATTTTGTTTATTTGTAAGTGAAAAAGAAGGAAATATGATTATCATCTTTTATTAGAATTCAGCATATTAGGTGTATATTACATATATAGATTTGTTAAATCAAAATACTTATATTAAAATTAAATTAAATTAACTGTAGAATTTCTTTATCAATTATTTTAATTAACACATTTTTTGCTGTTTTTTTATTTGGTGTTAATCAGATCAGAAGTTTTAAAAAAAACAGTTTATTGTTGTGATTTGTACTAAGCCACATGAAATATTTTTCACAGTGTAACATTGAACAATGTGTGGTCTTCAAACACTAGTTGAAAAAGCAAAGCTAATGCACCATATGTCCCACTAGACATTAGACTGTGGCTCTGTTTCATGCATGAGGAAATGTTGTGTGATGCCGATTGGCCAGATGGACGGAGTGCTTTGGAATTACGATGAATGGCCGAGGCCCTGAGTTCTAGCAAATGAGGCGTGAGAGAGTGCTATCCAAATAGTTCAAGGGAAGCCATGACCAGTCATATCAGTGCAAAAGTTCTTACATCCAAGACATGCTGGAGTAAGATTATTTATGACAATAAAGCTGGTACCTTGTATTCTTTAGTCCTGATAGATTAAATAGCTAAAACAACCACACTTGGGTCAACTTTGTTTTATACGAACCCAAAAAATATACAAGAAATACGTTTTTAGCTAGACTGGTTGTAAGGTTTTAGTATTTAAAACCCCACTGTAGTTGATCATTTTATCCCTTTAAAATAAACGTTGACGGTCAAAATTATATATTTAATACTGCCTTAAAAAAGGCTTTATTAAGTATATGCAGAGACATAATTAGCACCGCCTCCACTAATCACACTCAGCAGTTCCAGACTGCTAAAACTGAAATGAAACTAAAAGTGAAACTAAGAGCCGAAACAACAGTGCAGCCATCATTTCAACCTGAATCTTTGCTCCATCCTTGCATATCTATAGCTTCAATGAGTAGATGCGATTCGTCACAGGTATATGACATCTTAAACTGGGGCCGTTGCAAACCTTCTTAATGAAGAAATTTCTTAATGAAGAATTTTCTTAATGAAGAAAATGTTCATCAATCGTTTAACATGATACATTTGCACAAATTGTTTTTCATAAAGCATAATGAAGACATCACATAACCATTATTCAACCTGATTTTCACCACTGTGCTTCTTTAACCAGCTGTATTTTTTTAACTAGGAGTCAGTTTATAAAAAGCTCTGTTTTACAACACACAAAGCAAAGTGGACACAACAATCCACATTTGAGGAGCATCACAACGTGGGGGGCAAGGTGCATATGGTGGATTTGTTTGTTAGTACCCCTGACATTTAACGGCCTATCAGAAAATGTCAGTGAATGCCAGATGTTACCTCTGGTCATGATGCATCTCTTGAAAAGCCCAAGCTATTGATCCAAAGCTTCACTTTTCTCACCCAATTCATTTCTTCCCTCACACTAGCCCACAACTTACCTCTCTCTCTCTTTTCTCTTACCCTCTTTGGCTCTCTGCTGTTTGGCAGTACAATTATCTAAAGTCATTAATAAACATCTAAAGTCAATTAATAAAGTCCGATTAATGGATCTCATTCTAAGGCAATTACAATTTCACCCGAATTCCAGTAGTATCGCACCAGAGGTGTTCATGCTTGGGAAGAACAATGCTATCTGACATATGGAAACTGCATATCATACATGAAGAGATGAATTATGGATGGTGAGCACAAATGCTTTAAGCAACATCTGAGTCAGACAAGCCTCGGATGGAAAACTAGAAGATTACCTTCCGAGCTTTGATATATCATCTCACATTTCTACACCTCTAGAGAGAATTTTGGACTTCTAAGGGGTTGCTTTTTGAAAGCTTGTTGGAACTCACAGTAACGTCTCATTGAACTTTGTATAAGGTGTTTCGCCAAAAATAGAGTATAGGAAATAGTGTGCTCTAATCCATACGCCTGGAAAAGTGGTTTGTTTCTTTCTTCAAACATGATGTTTTTTACTAAATTAGGAGAAGCTTTGTCTACCGTAATTATTAGGCATGCACCGAAAGAGTTATTCAAGACTGAGTACGAGTATCGATACGTTTCCCTGGTACTCGCCAATAACAATCCCGATACAAGTTATGACACAGTGAGACACAATCTTTAGATCTACCGGGTAGCAAACATTTAAAATTACATCAAATTGATAGTAAACTGTGATTGTAAAGTTTAATTGGATCTCATGGACCTTTTGACCTTGTGTCATTATGTCAGCTTTAAATGTGAAATGCCATCCGCTCTAATGGTTGATTGCGTCATGATGTCTGAAAGAGTTTTCTACCCAGTTTTCTCATCTTATTTCTCGGAAATGCGCCAGAATACAGAAGTAAAGCCAAAGTCAACTTCAGGTTGAAGAGGACTTGAAAACCATAAATATTCATTAAACTATTCATGTTATTACAAATGTAAAGAAATTTAATGTATGAACATCCTAAACAAATACATCACTCTGAACATTGATACATGTAACTGAAAAACATAATCCTATCAAAACCAATATTAGGGCCATAAGTCCCTATCTCAGAACTTTGTTGTGTTGCCAATAATGTGGACATATGTGTATATTGAAAGAGACTCACAGTATTTTTGTCCCATTGTGCACTTAAGATTCTGCAGAGCATCAACGCACAGAACGTTTAATCTCAAGCCTCACATAATGTTACAACTGTTTGTCCCACAGAATGTAAATGAAGTTCTTCTGAATGTTATTGAAGAATAATAGAGATGAGGCGCTCTGCCTGAGATGATTTGGAAGGGTCACACCGGCTCTCATAATAAATTACCTGACCTTTTGCTGGGGACGGGAACTTCTTATGGTGTGACAACACCAAGGTGTGAACTTTGTCTCATTAATAATCAATCTGTTTGGATGATGTGCTTCTAATAAAATCACCTTTATCCAAGATTATATTGAAATCTCTGGTATTCAATGACAGAATCTAGACAGAAACCTCTGTTTTGTTCTAAACTAGCTGCTGTCAATCAAATGTTCCCTCGTCACCCTGTTGTTCTCGGTTGACATTGTGGTGGGTGCGGAACACATGGTGTGCTGATTTTTGTCTTTAGTTGCATGTGCAGTTTTGCTGCTTTGGAGCTCTGTTCTCAGAACTGTGATTCATTTTTTGATAAATGGTGCGTGATGCCTGACACACTCAGAAACACAGGGCCAGCAGAATGAAGCCATTTCTTAAATTGACAGCCTGGCACCCATGCACGACATTTCTTATGTGTCATTGATGAAAACCAAGCATTTCTCACATGCTTATATTACTTTTACCAATAGTCTATTAAACAGGTTTAAAGGGATACTATTAATAATAATGTCATCGTTTACTAACCTTTGAGTTGTATCTGTATAAATGTTTTCGTTCTGATGCACACAGAGAAAGATATTTTGAAGAATGCCTATAGCCACACAATCCTTAGACTCCATTGACTACCATAGTAGGGAAATTCCTTCATAATTTTTGTGTTCTTCTGAAGATGTTTTGAAAAATGTAGGTCAAAAAGAGGTCATTTTGACTACATCTTTTCTTGTACTTTGGTAGACAATGGGGTACCAGAGCTGTTTGGTTACAAGTATATGTCCAAATATCTTTCTCTTTGTTTAACCGAACAAAGAAGTTATGCAGGCTTGCAACAACTAGAGAGTCAGTAAATAATAAGAGAAATTACATTCTGGGGTCAACTATCCTTATAATATTTTTTATGTTTTTATGGTGTTTTAAATATGATGGTCAAAGTTAATTTTAAAGTATAAAATTAGGGTCATTCAGGTCACTTTAAATAACAATGTGGCATAATAAATATTTAGAAATATGTGTGTTCTTATTGCATTGTAAATCTTTCTTTCCGTGTTAAATATCTCAGATAGCATTTATTACAAATGTGAATGAAATGTACTTTTGCTCCCTCATTTGCTGTGATGTGTATCAGTGCACTCACAAAATTAACTCTCAGAAAGAGACATAATGCGTTTCACCACTGTGTACTATAATGTCCTTTTGTTGCCGTTTTTATGGTGTTTGCCACCAAACGTTCTTCCTTCTTGTACATAATTACGAACTCCTTTTGCAGCCATTACACTTTGCGACAAATGCAAGAATGATTATAGTTGTAATTAGCTTCATGAGAGCAATGCATGACAGAGAGAGATTAGACTCCATTGGAAACACATTTCAGCGAAAGATTGTAAAGTCACTTTTACATAAAAAACAGTGGTTTCTCAAGAGTCATTGAGACAAGATGTCATTCTGGGAACAGGAACCTTATGGTATGTACAAGATACAATAGCTACTGTCTTTACAGTGGTCACAGCTTATTGTTCGAGACAAAAAATGGACAGGATGTATATTAATAGAGAGATTAAAACCAAAAATCTGTCATGAATTATTCACGTTCTAGTTACACCAACAGTTCTATTGACAATTGAAGAATAACAATGGTGTCAAAAGAATACCTAGTTTTTTCATGTCCCACATTCTTCAAAATATCTTATTTTTAGTTTAATCGAACCAAAAACCATGAAATATCTTTTCTTTCCTACAATGGAGGTCAATGGTTACCAAAAACTTTTTGATTATAAAAATTCCTCCAAATATCTTTCTCTGAGTTGATTAGAACAAAGAAATATACACAAATTTGGAATGACTGGAAGGTGAATAGATGACAGCATTTTTATTTTTGGGTGAACTATCCCTATAAGCATGTAAAACATCAAATATGAACTTTATAAAGCTAAATTAAATTTCAATTAGATACTTCACATAATGATGTCTTTATGGATGTCTTTATGCATTTAACCTTTTATCAATGGTAACATATATTACATGCTATACATGTTTAATGGATTATCAAAGAGTCAAAAGAGTCAATAATAATTGTGGGATGTCCAAGAAAGAATGTTTTTTTTAATCTATAATATATCTAGAATTTGATGGGACCTATTGAAATTTTTTTCTCCCCATGCCTAACCACACCTCTAAACGCAGCCCTCATAGAAATCCATTCATGGTATTTGTTATATTTTCAAATAAGCATCATTTACTATGTTCATTAAACAATTTACCTTTTAAAGTATTGATAGCTCGGGTGATCTCGGGTCATAAAATTTTTTAAGGACATTTGGACCTCATAATAGGGGCACCTTGAACTGATCTATTAAAATGAGGACATTCAACAACCCTATATTTGTTTTTTGTACACAGCTAGTTGTAAACCTACTTCAACTTACTCTGTAAAAAACAAAATGTCTTTAAGATTCTGGCAGCTGATGCTGGTCCGCCACAAAAAAGCACTTTGTATAATGATAGGTTTTGAATGTTATTTACACACAACTTGTAGATAGCTGAATATTAGACATTTTAAATTTGGTAAAAATGTCAATAAATTTTTTGACATTTTTGTCATATTTGTCATTGGAAATATGTAAAAACCAACCCAAACTCTTACCATACAATAAAAAAATGTTGTAAAATTAAAAGTAAAAAAACACTTTCTCCTGTTTTGCTACCATAATAACTTTTATTGTGATGGTCTCAGGAGCACATTGTATGTGTATTTAGTTATTGTTGTGACTAAACACAGCTGTAGAGGTGTTGTGTTCTTAATGCAGATGCAGCATTGTTCGGTGTTGAGAGTGAGCGAATCGCTCCCGGTGTAAGCACATGCATCTCCGAGCAGATGGCAGAGTTATGGCAGCAAGAGAAGTGATGTCACAGCAACTTTCACCAGCAGCTGCCCCTTTAATGCTGATTTAGGACCTGCTGCCGTAAATATTTAAGAACCAAAATCCATACCTGAAACATAGAAAAGACAAGCAACGGAATGCTTCTACTATACATTGGGTTTAGTTCTGTGCTTTGTGGGAGAATTAGAACAGAGAACTGGGCTGTGTTTACAGACGGTGTTGATGAGTAAACCATGAGGAACATATTGGAGGAACAGAATGGCAAAAGCAGAGATGACAGAAACATAACGCTACGATGGCAAGAAATTAGGTTTGTCAACATTGTCATGGACTGGGCCCAAGGAGGTGCCTGGGCATCTGCGACCAACTTTGAAGACTGTGCGTATTTTTTCAGACTCTGTGACTTTGAGTGTTGTTTTCGAGTAACCATCATGTGTTGCATTCACTCAAATATTTGTTTCTGGGACTGATTCTCAAATGCTTGTTGAATATTGAAAGAATATGTGCGTTTGGGATGTTGGACTTTATTCTCTTTGAATGACTTGTAAAAATAGTATTGAGGCCAACCTGATATCAGTAAACTGGCACATACTGGCATTTTGTGATATTGTTACGTAATTTGAAATCTATTAATGCCTGTTCCAAGACACAAATTTCCCTTTTCTTTTTTTCAGACATTAGGTCTATGTACATATATATTATTATAACCTTATATAAAAAGAAGGCCTGAATCGTTGTCTAACCAACACCTTACCGAAAAGCCTAATTTGGCTAAAAATGTGTTTGATGAGATGGCAAAACATCATGGCATCCCTAATTCACTGTCACACGGGAAACACAAAACTGGGCTGAGTGACACTTAAAGGGGGGAAATCATGTCCAGGAACACAAAATATTAGATTACAGTTCATGCAATTTCACCAGATCCCCATGAGATTGTGTTGACTGACAACATTCTTCCCATCAGATGGGCTGTGTGGGATGCTCTTCTATTTTGGCTGTCCTTCAAACAGGTGTGATTTTAGTAAGAATTATTAGAAAGCAGGAACAGTTTGTGTTTTTATTTTTATTCTTACAGCATCTTTAAGTTATGGATTGTCTTGCCTTATACATTATAGGTAGATAAGATATTTAACACAACAGTGAAGTGAACCCTCTAGTGGTGCAATAGATTCATTACTAACAAGTGGATTCATCTTCGCAGAAGAAGGGCCTTTATGTGCTGTTTACCTCCTCATTACCTCACAATCTCAGTCCTGTTGTTATGACTCCAAATGTTCTTCTCACAATTTCAAGGTTCGTTATTTTTTAATTGTATTGAAAATCTCATAAACTTGAAGCAAGAAAAAAGAGAGAATTAAGACATTTGTGGTTTCCAAATAGTAAATATTATGTGGCTGCACATTGTTAAACCCTAGAAGATCATTCCGGATACCAGATATCATAGAGAGTCAATCCTTGACAGTTGCTGACACAGAACACCCCGTCTCCATCCATGCCCAGACAGACGCCTGTCGACCACCATCCCCATTGGTATATTGTGGTGTCTCTTACACAGGATAAGCAGGAAAACTGAGAGTAGATTGACAATATTCTTTTAACAGGAATGCTATTATTATTACAAACAAATGAGAACATCTCCAATGGAGTCAAAATGACTGAGACTGTATTTAAAATCTGGGTAAAAACAAACCCTTGAACCAGAAAAAAAGACAGGAAGGTTTAGGTTTTAATTTTTAATAAAAAAATGTTTTAAAGGAATTTCAAATGAGTGAAATTTTTAGCAATAACCAAATATTTAAAATTTAAAAAAATTGAATTGGTAATATCTGGTTGACTCATTATTACACTTTGTCTTCTGTTTTCTATGTGTTTTCCCAGCATGCTGTTAATTTCTTTATCGAACATGTAAATGCCTAATCTTTCTATATTTATTCCTGTCTCATACCACTTTTGCTTTCTTTTCCTTCTGCATCTGCACCTCTGTAGGTACATCAGAACCATGTACCTCGGCATCCAGAGCCGCAGACAGAAGGAGAACCATCGACGCTTCTACTGGGCCATGATGTACGAGTATGCTGATGTCAACATGCTCCGTCTACTGGAGACATTTCTGGAGAGCGCTCCACAGCTGGTGCTCCAGCTCTGCATCATGATCCAGAAGAACCGGGCCGAAACGCTGCAGTGTAAGGAGTGCCTCAGGGCTATGTACTGAGACCGTTGACATTTGTTTTCAGCACTGCCTGTGTGTGACAGATTTGATTGAATATTTATGTTACTGGGAAAAAACTCAGAAATATGAAACATTATTTACACCTTGCAGTAGAAATGTTTACTCATTTTGTGACTGTCCAACTGTGTAGCAGAAAGCAATTATAGTTTATTTATTGCATTGGTGCGAGTTGTTTCAAATTGACTTGATTTACTTTGCAATGGCACGGGTAATTTGTCATATGCATTGCACACCCAAGCCTTGCTGTTTTCTGATTAGAAATGTTGCTGAAAACGCAACTTTAATTTTTCATGAGAGTGACTCAAGGCTCCAGAACAACATAATGCATGGCCAAATCTGTAGGAAGGTTAGCTTTACAAGTTTAAACAAAATATCATAAACTGAATCTTACAGGTATATGGTTTAGAAAATCATCAGTTAAAAGAATTAATGCAGATTTTTATGTTAATCTAAAGTGTGAGGTCCACCCAGGCTGAGAGTCTTTGAATTATAAGCTGTTTTTTTAGGGGACAGGGTTTTTCTGCTGCGCTGCAGATACTCAGAGGTGTAGGATCATTTCTCACGTCTGAGTTGACAGCTATGCCAACGGTGCAGATGGCTTTATGAACACAGTGAGGAATCAACATCCAACAGGATGAATAGTGAACACCTTGTTATGTTAGATAAAAGATATGTAGCACAAGCGAAGATACATTTAAAAGGACAGCACCCTCTAGAAATGTTAGAAATAATAAGAAATTAAAATGGATAAATGAGTTTTTATGAGTGTCTTTATTTGTCATTGTAGACATTAAAGTTATTGTCCCATTTAAAGTGATAGTTCGGCCGAAATAAAGAATCTCTTATTATTTACTCACCTTCTTTATCACTTTATGATAAAGCTTTATCACTTTCTTTGTTCCAAAACACACGAAAGAAGATATTTTGAAAACCACTAGTAACTTGCACTTGTTGCTTTGGTTTTGTGACCATATAATGTACCAAGATGGGTGCCACTCCTGCTTAGTTACCAAAATTCTTCAAAATTTGTTCTTCAGAAGAAAAAAAATAAGTTTGAAATGATAAGAGGATAAATAAATCTTGTCCTAATTTTCATGTATGGGCAAATTAACACTTTAAATGTAACTTTAATTTGTGAGTTTTGAAGATCCCACACACATAGACAAAAAAATAATTCAGATGTTTTTCTTTTCTGATGTAATTTAAACTTTTGTGATAAAAACCCTTAAAAAAATATTATTTATGGTAATATATAACAATCCAAAAATGGTTCTACCTTGGCTTATTAATATTTAAATATACATTTTGTAAAACTTTTTAATTAAATAGATTATTTTAATTATATGATGTAATCTAGTTTTTTCCTTTATTATTATTTTTGTTATTATTATTATTATTATTATTATTATTATTAATGTCATTATTATTATTATTATTATTATTATTATATTGTTTACTTTACTTATTGCATTATTATAAAATAAAAATTAATACAATATGCAAGGAATAAAAGGTTTTTCCAGTATAATAATTGCTTCCCTTTCTTTTTATTTTCCTACAGGTGTTTCAGCGATGGCATCTCTCCTTTCTCTCTCTTGGGTTCTAGCCTCATACCACAAGCTTCTCCGTGATTCCCGCGACGACCAAAAGAGCATGAGCTACCGGGGAGCTCTGGTGCATCTCATGTGGCGTTTCTTCACCATTTCCTCCCGGGCTCTCTCTTTCGCCCTCTTCGCCTCAGTTTTCCATCTCTACTTTGGCATTTTCGTGGTGCTGCACTGGTGTGCCATGGCCTTCTGGGTAATCCATGGAGGCACCGACTTCTGTATGTCCAAATGGGAAGAGGTGCTATTTAATATGGTTGTAGGTGTGGTGTACGTCTTCTGCTGGTTTAACGTCAAGGAAGGAAGGACCCGATGCCGCATGGTGGTTTATTATTCGTTGGTGCTGGTGGAAAATACCATCCTGACCGCTCTATGGTACGCCTACAGAGACCCTGTCACAACAGACTCGTATGCCGCGTCGGCTCTCTGCGGCGTCTTCCTGTTCTTCATGTCCGGAGTGGCCTGCATGGTCCTTTACTACGGGGTTCTGCATCCAATGGGTCCCAGGTTAAGGGTGTTGGCCAGTTCCTGCTGTGCCGAGTTGCTCTGGGGCCTCCCCTTACCACCAGAAGCTGAGCCTATGGCTCCCACGCCAGGGCCCAGGGGCTCCCAAGCCACCCCGACCAGGGGCATGGCCTCAGGAGACTATGGAGAACCAGAGGAAGCTGCCACAGATACATGCCTGCCGGTGTTCCAGGTGAGATCCACGGAACCCACGGATGCAGCGGGCCGGCCCATTCCCCCCGAGGGGCCCCTTATCAAGATTGACATGCCCAGGAAGCGCTACCCGGCCTGGGATGCTCACTTTGTGGACCGGCGCTTACGGAGGACCATAAACATCCTCCAGTACATCAGTCCCAACGCGGTTGGCATCAGGTACAGGGACGGACCTCTCCTCTACGAGCTGCTCCAATATGAGTCCTCCCTATAAAGTGGTTCCAAGTCTCCCTTTTTTCACATCCTCTCTGGTTCTCCACTTCCCTTGGTGCTTTTCCGTCAAAGTTTTTATTTAGTTGCACCCCAAAGTAATGAGAGTGCATCTAAGGTCTACAAAGAGTCTAAACAGAGAATATTCTACATATATTTTGACTAACACAGTATAGAGATGGAGGACAATTCATCAGAAATACAACATTCCCTAGTTAGGGTTATAATGGTGTGAGTGTTTGTGTGTGTATAATGGTGTTTTTGGCCCTGTCACCTTTGACATGTGCAATGCATGATGGGAATGATGGAGGAACATAGTCTTGTTCATTCTCATTCTTATTTAATTTGGACCATTTTGTGCCTAATTTTTTTTAAAGAGTTGTAAAAGAACTGGTGTAAATGTTGGCAAAATCATCATCTACACTAAAAAGCACATTTGATCATGGAAAAAGCACACAGTGGCCCATTCATCTCCTTTTTAAGGGACAGGAGACTATACATTTTTCTTAAATTAAAAACTGTACAGTCAAGACATGTTGAGGGGCCTGGTTGGTGACATAATTTATATTTTTAGATCCTGCAGAAAATGACTATTTTTGGTGGCTATTTCATGGATAAAGAGATGGATGTCCTCAGTTTGAAGGGGATCAAGGCCCCCCCAGTCCTTGGTATTTACCTTAAATTAAATTAAAATGTCATTTACAAAATTAACAAAGCCAAAAGTTAAAGAGCAATGATGTCATGTAATATCTGGTGTCACATTTAGGTGTTTACCTACCATATAACACTGCCACTGGCATTTTAAACATCACAAGGGCCTTAACATTTGTACATGTCTTAGTATGATGTAGTACTTACTAAAAGCCACTAGTGATGTGAAATTTTCCACTCTGAGCTGTATAAAGAAGTATATACGCTAGATATGTGCATACTGTATTACCCACTGTTCTATTTTTACCCATTTGTAGTAAAGAGAGTGCGCTCAGTTGCAAAAAACAGTGGGACTGCAGTGGGACATATTTTTGTGTGAGTTTAAAAGCAGACATAAACACAAGATTAATAATGAAGAGAAATGTTTGTGGTACTCAACCCTTAGCTTTAGTAATCCTCCATCATTCCCTGTATAAATGAAAATTGCATTTCAATGTCCATAGAAACTGTTCTTTAGAAAATGGCAAACTGTTTAGACATATTGACATATGTAAATGATATACCATTGTCATTCACCGGTTCCCTGATGTACTATATGACTTATTTTTATTTATTGTCAAAGTACTTTTGCAATATTTTATTGAAGATTTCCCTTTAGGGGATGGTGTTTTATTCTCCTAAAAAATTGAAAATTGTATAAATGTACACCATAGAATGCATGGCAAGGTTGCACATATTGAGTATTGATAAGGTTGCCATGTTGCAAACACCAAATGAGAGCTTCCTCATTTGCGATCAAACAGATCCAATTTTATACAGTTCTTCAACATCTGATACAAGGTGCACTTAAAAATGATTGGGTCTGTTCAATGAAAGACCTCCTTAAAAGCCACACGATTTTGTTTTACCTCTCAACTTGAGGTGAATTCCCCCAGTTTCATAGTGAATGAACTTCTCAGTGAGGGTCAAGGACTCTTTGTCGTTGTTTGTTTAAACTGCTAAAAATTCCATTATGTATTATTCAGTTCGTCTCAGCAGGAATACTGCGAACTAACATGGGATGCCAAGTTTCACTGCATGGGCTGCTACGAACCCCTTTGTGCCTGCTGGAATTTTAAAGCAGACTTAAGATCGGTTGTAGTGGATGAGGTGGAGGGTTTGTTTTTGCCAAGGATGGAAAAGAATCTTGAGAGGTCTACCTCTGAAACTTCAGCTCCATCTTTGGTTGCTGCTCTGAGCCCTCCACCTCTCTCATGTGTGTGTCATCATATGGGATATTCTGATGCAAAGAATACGATATAAGATAACAACTCGGATTTATAACCTGGCCAGAGGGAACTCGGTACGGGCAAGCAGCTTCATAGAAATAAAATAGCTATTCTCACGGTTCATCAAATTGCAGATTCAAACACTTGCAATATCAGGTTTCTGGTTTATAGTACTTGTATCATGCAAGCGACCTGCTTTGGCCTCTTCCCGTTCCCTTCTTGTGCCTGTGTAAGATATTCCACTCTTGTAGGTGCTTGGCACATTGATGCACTGTTGTTTGCTGGGATATCACCAATTGTGTGTTATGATGTGTTTGTTTTCATGGTTGGGTGACTTGGCTGCCTGGCATCCCATGATCAGCTTACAGTCCAGCTACAGAATTAGTCACTATCAACACTCTTAAGGCAAGAGAAAAAAACATTTGTACCAGGTAATAATTTCAACTACACTGTGATATTTTATGTTCTTATTCACCATTAATGGTTTGTTAGTCGTTCTTTGGGGGAGGGATTACAAAAATTCCATATAGTTCATAATGATTTATAAATTAGTTTGGTTTGGAATACTGCCTTATAAGCCAAACAATTTACATAGATATATTTCTGTAAAGAACGATCAGTCAAGCTACTCTTGATTCAGGGTGGGGTGGGTAAGTGGGACCAGTCTATATCAATCCTTTGTGGTGCCTTGTCCTATTGGGTGCTTTTGTGTGGCCATGGCAGCCGGTGCAGCAAACAACAATGCCAATGTCTATCTTTCGTTCATATTTCGCTCTGTACTGTAACCAGCCAGTCGATTTTGTCCCATATCTGCACAGGAAATGCGTTCGGCCGAGCTTTGACGTGAAGCCGAACGATCAGCGACAGGCAATACGTAACATCTACTTGAATGTTGGGTTCCACACCTTTCCAGACCATACGACACAAATATTTTGTCTGTGATCCAAAAGGAATGAGACAGATCTTTGACTTGCTTGGGTAGAGTGAGATGGTTTCGATGAAATTAGCAATTTCTTTGACGATTGTTAATGTACTTCTGTCTATGCCTTCCTTTGTCTTGCGAAATTTATGAGCTGTAGTGCCAACAAGTTAATCCTTTCTCTCTGTCGTTTGTCTTGTGAACAAAAAAAAATGTCTAGCCAAATGGATTTTGCCTGCAAAAATGGGGAGGGGGGAAGAAAAAAGGTGTAGACCAATAATAGAAGAAATGGGGTTTGTAGACATGGTGCTTAAGGGGTAATGTATTTCAACCTACATCTGAGATGGCACTGAACACGTTGAGTATACAAATCTTTTTGAAGGTCTATAGTGCTAAATCATCTTCAGACTGCTTATACATCTTTTGGATTCTTAGCATGCCTGCAAAATGCATCCTATGGTGACCCCACCGACACACTTGCATGTTTCTTAAACGCAACGCTCCACCCGTTGTTCCAAGGTTCTCTAAGAACATTAACGCACTCATTGTATCCCATTAGGTTTTGACCTGTGCAGTGGTTTCACCATCATCGGTATTAACATAGAGCCAAATGATCTGATGACAAAACGAAAGGGTGCATTTTTGTTTCTTGACCTGGTGCTTTTCAACATGTTCTTAAGGTGCTACCACAGAATGTGGACTGCAGGACTCATGTTGTGGCCCACTAAGCAATGCCACCGTCCGATGGACCCTGCCTTCTCAAGCTCACGGACACTTTGCTCTCTGGAAGAACAAGCACCTCAACAACAGTTTACAGCCAAACATCGCTCTTTGAAATATGGTGCCATTTAGTATGTTTTAAGTTGCAAAAAGAAGCATTGGTGCAAGAGAATATGTCAAACGTTTGCTTCTTCCCCAGATTTAGTTGTGTATCCTTGTTTTTATTATGTATGGATGTTTTCAATCTGCACTAGGGTTTTTCCTTCGAGAAAAGAAAAGATGAAAAATGCATCGTTTTGACGTTCATCCGCAGGCATTAAAGTAGTTCTGATAAAGGAATTGCTAAACATTTAGAAGGTGATTGATGTGTTGTATATTCCTGTCATCTCTATGTCCTAAAACTATATGTATTTCTTCTGTTCTTGTAGCTCTGGATATATATTTTGTTGGAATATGATCTTATAAATGATTATGATTGTCTGATGAATTGCTGCTGGTTTTAGACTTGTTATTCATGGTGTTGGAGACAGGTTTATCTGTACTGACAGATTGTCGTGGTATTTCTCGCACGTGGGATATTCAAGAAAGAAGGCCCAAAGGTATTAAGCGGATTTTGCTACTCTAGTTGTGATGTTTTCTTTTCTTTACTGACTGTACTGATTACTTATGTTGAGAAAAAAAATGATTTAATATTGTCAAATACAAATGAAAGTGAACTGTTTCGTTGGGTTGCCATTATTTAAGGAAAACCATATTAGTAATACCGACAACATATGGTGCTACACTTGTTTTGTAAACTTTGTTTTTAGATAAAAAGGGAATGTCGTCGTGAAAAAATGAAAATGTCGATCCTGAATGTCAGTCTTTGAAGACTGGAAAACAAGTTTAATATTTGGAAGTGAGTGTACACAATTGTATGCTTTACGTTAATGCATTTCTGCACAATTTGCCCAGCGACAGATCAAAAGTGCTTATATACTAATGTATATGTTCAGATGTGTATGTGAATGTATACCGGTATGATAGAGATAGATTCCCCAGAGTTACAAAGTGTTGTTTAATAAAGATATATAATTATAGTTCATTCTTTATCATCCATTTGCTTCCATCATATATTCACAGGGCAAAAAATAAAATATTTTAGCACGACTAAAAGTAAAAAAAAAAAAACTATCTGACAACTGACAAAATATGCTAGAAAGACACTTTATATTTTATTAATAATACAAAAAAATTATTAACATTTTATTAATTAGTTTATATTTATGTACAATTTTATAGGTGAAACTTGCATAATAACTAATTATATTCAAATGTAAAAACATAAATTATAAACATGTATTTATTTAAAGGTTAAATGATATATTTGTATATAACTGCACTTCTGATGTTTTCTGCCTGTCGCGCAAAGCATTATGGGTAGACATCCTACGCCCAAAATGGCGGCACTATTGAAAAGTTTGCAGCTGTTTTTGTTTTACTTTGTCATATTTCGTCCATATTTGACCTTTTCTCAATAACTGCTCGTTTTTCGCGCAATAACCCGAGTGAATAGTTCATTTCCGGTCCATATGGTGCCATGGGTCGGTGTTTTTATGACGGGGGGGTTTGTTTAGTTTAGGTTGGCACCGTTGACGTGTTTGAGGCAGATGGCACTGAACCCTTGCACACAAACAACAGCTCAAATCAAGTTAAAATGAAGAATATCTGCACGTAGAGATGGAGGATGACGTAAAGAAAGTTAAAAAGGTAAGTTACACCTAACCAAGTGTCCACTGAGATGATAACCAGCTTAACTAATAGTAGTAACCATGGTAACTAATGGCCTAACTAACTGACAGCAGGACTTGTTTATATCTCTGATGAACTCTGAACATATCCACGTGTCGTGATTGGACTGGATTTAGATGGAACATGATGACGTCATTCATGGGAGAAGGTGAAGAATAGATCTGGGAATGTCAGGATGTGACTCTTAATTTGGCAATCCCATGCAAACATTGAGTTTTATTAAAGGTTATTAGGATACTTATAGCACAGATGTCAACATTTGCTTGTTTAGACACCCAAAGTCTCTCTGTGCTTTTGTTTTAGATTTATTTTTATTTTCAGTAGTTTTTCATAGGAAAAACTATTTTCAGGATGGTCACATCCATAACTTTATATTTTTCTCAATCACAGATACATAGAAATAAAGATCTAGTAAATATTGTATGTTCTTTAAAGAGCAACCATTGAATATTAGTGATTCTATTTGTAGTTAATTCACATCTGTGAAGTTTGTCGTCTTCCACAAAGTTTGTGCTTTATTTGTCATATCCATTACACAGGTTCATTTATCTTTTTTAAAATAGATAAACTTGTATAAACTTTTGTTTTTCTGATTTTATACAACATCAATTAGGGTTTTGTTTTATATATTGTTTCAGGTAACAATTATATTCTAAGAGCATTTTTATGTCACATTCATAATGCTGGAATTTCCCAGGTGTAACACGTGCAACATTGTTTTAATAAAACTTAGGTAATATTAAACAATAATATTTGTAAAATATGCTAATACAGATATTGTGACAGCCTTTGATCATGTAAGTCACTTTTTAAGGCAGGGTTTCCAACTTGGTGCCCTTGGGCATCTGGTTGCCCGCAGGATCTTTTTTAGGGCTCAACAATAAAAACTGCATAGGAATTTTCCTCATTGATATTGGGTGCAGAATTATAAAGGCACCATGTTTTTTTTCTCTTTAACTCACTTAATGAAAAGGTTTAAGTAGTAATTCTGCATACGCGAATTCAACTTGAAAAAAGTGTAGTACTTGTGGATAATGTGACCAGTCGGACAAATTTTTTTTACTTTTTATTAAAATAATATTTGGGCCTGTAAAGTTGGTATTTACAGTTATGAACGTGTTTAAGGATAACGAAGATTATTGATTTTTTATTATATCCAGGTAGCATCCCTCTGGATGGTTTCATTTCTTTAAGTAGCCCTGGGAGACCCCTGTTCTAATGCTTATTAGTCCTGTGTATTATAGTTATTCCTGGTTAAAATGATGTCGCATTAATTCAATTAAAACAAGACTAACTGTCAGTTGTCGAATGTGAGTTATAGGAGCATCACATCCTCATGATGTGACCTATATCTTGTATTGTGTTTACATGTGGAGGTTCTATTTTTCTCTCCACACAAGGGGAGAATGGAGAACTCAGGGCTGGACTCTCTAAAGATTTACACAGGATGTGACGGCCCTGTATTCAACCACCACTCTGGCTCGTGATTTCTGTCCCTCGGTCACAGTCTAAATTTAGCTCACTATTTGTCATAGGGTCAAATTAACGTTCCTGTCTTTTGTAAAGTCGATCATTTATCTCACTGAAAACTGATGAAGAATGTTTGCTTCTTTTTGTTGCCAAATAAGTTAAGTAAACTGTTTTATGTTAGAGTTGTTGAAAGGATGAGAAGTCGCTCCATTCGCCACATGCTGGAGCTGTTGAGTCGTGTACTGTAAATGTAAATGGGCAATTACCTGAAAATGTTAACCTTGCCATGAAAATATAGAGTAAAGGTTTTTAGTATTCTTATAACACAGATGACAACATTTGGTGGTTAAAAAACCCATGTGAGTTTTTAGTGCATGATTTTTTAAAGTTAAGTAAAAGTAAGCTATTTTTAGGATTGTCACGTCCATAACACTATATTTTGCTCATAAACGGAAACATGGAAATAAAAATATAGTAATTGTTTTTTTTGTTTTATTTAGATTTATCCCTTGTCCAGTTGGGTACTATTGCTTCTACTTTGTACATTGTAATCCGTAGAAATCTTGAGACGGTTGTTGTCTTTTGAATGTTGAGTCCTTTTTTGTCACGTCCATAACACAGGTTTATTTATCTCTTTTTAAATACAAAACTTTTAGACTGCATAGACTGCAAGGGTTTTCAGGGTATTCAGTTGGTTCAGTTTACTGGATAATCCATTCTAAATACGTTTTTATGTTACATCCATAATGCTGTAATTGCCCCAATGTGAATAAACAATCCGTATTTATGGTCACGTAGTATTCTTTATATTCTTATAAAGTCATATAAAAACCACAATTGTGGAATAAATATACAGTTTAGATTCCATAAAGTGCAAGTATTTGGGGATTAAAATCATGGCCTGTGGTTACTGAGTTTGACTCCAAACCTTGGGTTGTGGGTTCAAGTCTCGGGCCGGCAATGACATGGCTTTTAGGTGCCCTTGAGCAAGTGAATCCTCAACTTCCCCCCGGATGCCGCAGCATATCTGCCCACTGCTCCGGGTGTGTGTTCACTTCTGTGTGTGTGTGTCTGCTCCAGATGTGTGTTCACGGTTGGTGTGTTTGTTCACTACTCTGTGTGTGCACTTTGGATGGGTTAAATGCAGAGCACGAACTCTCAGTATGAGTCGATCATTTTGTTTTAGTAAAATTTATTCTCAACCAGTGAAGCGTCACCTGTGGAGTTGCTTTCTGAAATTTCAGAGCTCATAAAATAATAATTCTCTTTTAGTGTAGCTTTCCTTGGCCTTTTAATAATTTAGTAAGAAACACAATTAGGCTTGTCTGAGACAATATTTTACCAACTTTTGCTAAGGTTATATTCAGCTTTATCTTAAACCCAGTATATGTTATATGTTTATACACTAGTAAATTTATAGACTTTGTATAAATAGGAAGTCTTCACGTACAGAAGTCTCTATAGTTTCTGGCATTCTGATGCATTTCCGAGTGAAACAAGAGATCAAATGAGATACAAATTGATTGGATTTAGAAAAGCATGTGTGACAGACAGGTGGAGGGGAGGAGAAAACCGTCTAACCAACATCATAAGAAATGTATCGCCACTAGAGCGCAGAAATGTATTAATTTTTTACTCATGAATTTAAAAAGATTCAGTAATTTAAAGAAATGCTGCCTGTAATATTCTATAAAAAACTGAATTTTGGATTTTCACTATGTTGCTTGCTCCAATTATATATTGGTAACTGGTATCGACATTGATGCTAAATAAAAATCTTTATCAGGTATCTTGATTGTTTGCCCAATCTGTTATTAGATTCATGCTAGGAGAGTTTTTAGTTACTAAAGTTTACTATTGGAGTCTTAAATTCCTATTTGCACTCATAATTTGAACAGAAGTTGCAAGTTGGCAAACCCGTTGATTTATTTACTTTTACGTGTTTGTTTTTGTTTTACAAATGTTAGTAAAATTTGTTTTGATTAAGTCTGAAACATGTCACATTGATGCATATAACATTTTAAAACCTTGCCCATGTCAGTTACTTGAAAGTTTGTTTCATCACAGGAAGTGGTGGTTTCTGTTCTTTCTGATTGCATTAACTTTAGTCTTGAACGTGAGCGTTTATGAGGTAGGGCGCGTGTTTGTCGTGGGGTGTGGTTTCTCTCTCAGTTTAGAGTGAGTTGACTGGTCTCGTGTATCACGAGCCACATGCAACCTGTTGCTCCGCGCTCTCGAAACAGTAGTAGAGCAGCCCATAGTAGAGGACCGTTGCTGTATGTCGCCCATTTCATTCTGTTGCTGTGGTAACCAGTAATGGAGACAGAGGTAAGGCTCCCCAAAGTGTTGTTTTTAAGTCTTATTTTTGATGGTCTGTTCACCGTTAGAAGTTCTCCAAATTTGAATAATGGTCTGGTTACTTTAGAATAGCTCGGAGACTCTCTGTTGGAATGCAATCGATGAGGTTAACCACACTGTAAAGAGCAGCTTTTTTGACTTTGCACGTTTCTCTTGTTTTGCAAAGATAACCCATGGATTGTCGAGACAAGGTGGCTCTTTTCTTGTTTTTGGTTTCACTAGTGCTTTTTTCTAAAAAGATCTAACCATATTTTACAGAACTTGTTGTGTCATTGTTAATGAAACTTCCATGGCGACTGATGTATTCACAAGCTTAAGACCGTTGTGGTAACGTTTGCCTTGTCAGCCCAAATCCCCAAATTGAAAGATGTAGTTAGTGGAAATTCAGCATGGCTTAAATGTGCCATTTCTAGAGCATATCGGTAACATTTAAGTACAATTACATACCATTTATTTTAGACTGTTTATAGTCATGACCTGATTTCCTTTTTCTGTGCAGCCAGGTATTGTGTCTCCGTTCAAGCGGGTGTTTCTGAAAGGAGAGAAGGGAAGAGATAAGAAGGCTTCGGAGAAGTCCACAGAACGCAGGGCCCTTCACACATTCTCACTTTCTCTCCCAGACCACCGCATCGACCCAGATATACTTCTCAATGACTACATCGAAAAGGAAGTTAAGGTATTAATTCTTATTTGTGGATTAAAATACATATTACTTGAGTTTACTCTTTCTTTTTAAATTCTCATATTTGTTTTTGTGTTCTACGGAGGATATCTTGAAAAACAATGTTCCACAAACAATACTTCCAATTTTTCAAACAAATTTTTGTTTTGAAGACATTATGGGAATGAAAAAGGATTATACAAAGTAGAGTTTGGCTTGTGATGAAAACATGGTTTGAATAAATTGCCAACCAGACTGTGTCATGCTGCTGGAAATATAAGAACATCAAAATAAAATGATCACACAGATAGTGTTGGTGTACATTTCTGTTGTTATGCAAGGGACACCTAAATTTATCAATAGAGAGTTAAAATACCACTATAAACTAGAAACAATGTAAGTTGGTCCAACAACACTCATTTCCAGACATGATTGGTTATCCTGACTGTACAATTATTGTAGATCCAAAAATAATAGATCTTTTTAAGAATCGCGGTTACAAAGTCATTGACTTTTGTTTGTGTAAATACAATAAAATTGGTCAGACGGTACCTTAAATTTTGGTTACCAGCATTTCACAATATGTCTTTTTCAATCATTTGCAAAAGAAAGTCAAGATGTTTTTTGGAATTCCCTGCCCGAAATGAAAATTCTGTTGTGAATTACTTACCCTCAAGTTGTTTTGTAGAAATGTCTTTAATCTGAAAAACTAAAAAGATATTTGGAAAAATGTTAGCAGCTAAGCTGTCTGTAAACCATTGACTACCATGTAAAAAGAATATTTTGTTTATTTTATTTGTTCTGTAAATCACAAAGGATATTTTGAAGAGTTCCATTTTAAGGGTGCTCCAGAAATCTCAGTTGCTAACATTTTTTTAGAATATCTTTCTTTGTATGTAGCTAAACGTAGAAATGTATACAGGTTTGAGCCAATTTAAGATTACATGACGGAATTACAATTTTTGAGTGAACTATTCCTTTAAGTCTTTAGTTGCTGTTTGTGATATTCTACTCACATTCTATCTTGTAGCTAAGAACGAGCTACAGGATGTTGCATAATCTATTTTAATTCACCCTTTACCGTTTCAAAAAGCATCAGCGAAATTGTATGGCCATAATAAAATATCCACTCACATCTTCCACTCTTCACCTGCTGTTGTAATACAATTGTATATCAAGTAAAACTGTTTTTATTTTAGTACCTTGGACAGCTTACGTCAGTTCCTGGATATCTCAATCCTTCTAGTCGCACAGAAGTTCTCCAACTTATAGACAATGCCAGGGTAAGCTTGTTCTGTTCTATATTATATAATAGTGGTTTCTAGGGATTTTCTGCTGTGTAGTGAAATTAAACCTATCTTCCATCATTTGTAGAAGTCTCATCAGTTGGCGGGACAGCTGACATCAGAGCAAGATGCTGTTGTCAGCTTGTCTGCATACAATGTGAAGCTTGTGTGGCGTGATGGTGAGGACATCATTCTCCGGGTGCCCATCCATGACATCGCTGCTGTGTCCTACATCAGAGATGACTCACTCCACCTAGTGGTGCTTAAAACAGGTACACATCACACATTGACAAGCGTAACAAGATTCTCTGTTTGAGGTATTTTACGATGAAAGTGGATTGTATTTGTAGCTCAGGAGCCTGGAGGTTCTCCGTGTCACAGTACAGAGATGTCCAAATCCCCCACTCTGAGCTCTCTGTCGGAGTCCGGAGCAGTCCTGGTGGAGGTCTGCTGTCTGCTGGTGCTGGCCGTCGACAACAAGGTAGATCTTTATAAGGCTGGGTATTGATATAGATGTCTGCTTCAATTCTGATTCACAAGATCTCAGTCTGGTGTAGCAGTGTGGTTATTTTAGTCTGTTTCCACAGGCAGCTGCAGAAGAGCTCTGCTTACTCCTCAGCCAAGTCTTCCAGATCGTCTACACCGAGTCCACCATTGACTTTCTGGATAGGGCTATCTTCGATGGTGCCACAACCCCTACCAGACATCTCTCTATCTGTAGCGGTAAGGGATGTGTTTTTCTTTTGAATCATTGTGGTACTTCCAGTAAATTTATACTCGCCCAAAGCCACAGACCACAGTGTGGTGGTTCCCTGGAATCATATTCAAAACTTATGAGGTCCTTTAATAATGTACTGAGCTTGAAAATGTTTTGCCAAATTCGATGACATTATAATTGCTTTGTTCTAAATATATACATCTTTATTTTTTGCGGAATGAAGAGGACTCTTCAAGCAAAGATGTTAAAGAAGTGTTTGAGGCGGAGACGGGTAAATTGTAAGTATTACTTTAGCTTTTATTCTGCACTGTTTTGTACCACATTGCTAAATCAAAGTCCTGTCAAAGTCTGCTCTGTCAATACTGCTACATGAGCAGTTCATGAAATTTTGTTTTTCTCCAACATGCTTGGTGCAGACAGGTGAAACACAGAATAGAAATACAGTTAAAAACAGATAATATATTCTTGAAACACAATTCTTAAACACAATCTACAGGCATGTATATGTAAGAAAGATAAAAATGCAGATTAATAATGTTGTAGGTGTGAGGTAGTGAGACTTGTCTCGAAACTGTCTCATTAAAACGTCCATCAAATTGAGAAATCTTGTTTTCGTGCAATCAGTTTGTTCCAGAGTTCTCTGGAGACGGGGCACTCATCTTGCCCCTCCCCTTCCTCTAACCCGGCTTCGTCGCAAACCCAAACAGTCAGTGAGAGCGAACTGAGTACAACAGCTGCTGAACTGCTACAGGACTACATGACAACAGTGAGTGTTTAAGTCATCCATTTAAAAAAAAATTTATTAAATAAATTAAAAGTATTGTCATGAATTAAACATGTATTTTTTAAATAATAGAAATCATTTAACCCAGGTATTCTAAAACCTGTAATGTATTTTGTTTTTGCATTGACTTGGAGTTTTTTAATGTTAGCTAATGATTCAAACAATGCAGTGCATTTTAAGTTTTTCAACTGGATTGTTTCCTGTTATCCTTATATGCTAGCTGAGGACAAAGTTGTCCTCTCAAGAGATCCAGCAGTTTGCAACACTGTTACACGAGTACAGAAACGGGGCATCCGTCCATGAGTTCTGCATCAACCTGCGGCAGCTGTACGGAGATAGCAGAAAATTCCTTCTTCTAGGTAAGCTCTTTTCCAATTTTCGGAGAATTTCTTTTTTTAGGTCAAATCACTTTTAACTGTTTAAAAGCAAGCCACTCTGTCATTCAATTTTCAGTTTCATACCGTTTTCATACTGTTTCCTAACCAGATGCTCAATGTGTTGTGAACAGATTAGAAAATGTTTCTTTTACATATAATTTTTGTCCTCATAAGCCATAACAGTGATACACAAAGTTAGAGGTGCTCTATATGTTGTTGCGTCAAATTATGCTTAGAAATATGTTATACAAAGGTAAAGGTTGTCTCAACTTGTTCATACAGATTTGACATGTACATGTTTTTGTTGTGAGACTTTGTTATGCAATATTATCATAGGAACAATGTTATAAAGGTAAGAATATGCACATTTACAATACTAATAAACGCTTTTTAGATTTTCTGTAAGCTTTGAGTTGACCATTTCTTGTGACAGCACATAATCTTTAATTTAACAAAACAATATTTGAAAATTTCCAAAATTATTAATGATTCACAATCTTAAGAGAATAATATCTGTATTTTGCCTTTAATCCAGAAGGTGGTGATGTAATTAAAGTTGAACTTTGAAATCCATTTTAATAACCCATTAATTGTTTTACATTGTTCATGATTTTTAAGTTGTATTCAAATTTACTTTTTGACATTTACAAAAAGTTATTCAAAATATTTTGTGTGATCTCTACTATTATTGTAAATGTGTATTTCGTTAATAAAGCTGAGTACAAGGTTTTCAGTTTCAAGCAAATCGATATATTTAAATATGTATTGTCTGCAAAACTAGCTTGATTTTATATAAAAAACTAATTGATATTAAATTGAATCAAATCTTAATGAAACATAAAATAAGAATACATTTAAATTGTCTCAACACCCACATGTGATATTTGTAATAATGCTTACCAACAGGATATAAGTTCTAGATCTATCTCATTCTTTTAAAAAAAAATTGCCGAAATGTTCTGCACAGAATGTTGTTCCTAAGGAACTCCAGGAACCTTAAAATAGACTAAAACTTCTCCATTTTCTAGGTTTGTAGAGGTACATATGCTACAAGCCTCACGTTTATATAATTTCCATATTATTTTGGTTATCCTTCAATGTTCAGGTTTATCTTTATTAGTTCACTTTGGCTTAAGTTTGTTCAGATTGATGTCTGTTTATGACTCATTTTCTTTCACTCTTTCTCTTCTGTAGGACTGAGGCCTTTTATTCCTGAGAAGGACAGCCAGCACTTTGAGAACTTTTTGGAAACCATCGGCGTGAAAGACGGTCGGGGCATCATAACTGACAGCTTTGGGCGTTACAAACGCACTGCAAGCTCCGCATCGGACTCCACCACCAATGGCAACGGGGCTGCTGGTGGTTCCGATGAGGGAACGGCAACCTCTGAGGGTGATGAGTGGGACCGCATGATCTCAGACATCAGCAATGACATTGAAGCATTAGGAAGCAGTATGGACCAGGATGGCGTATCTTCTTGATGTCAGGGACTCATATTGTGCTTTATCCAATCACCACTTGATATAATCCCAGACCAGTGGTCTATCTTGCTGTGTCAAATCTGACGATGCTGGATTTCAATACTGTACTCTGATACTGTATGGATACGCATTGTGGCATATGACCACAATGGCATAATTTTCTCAAGACCATGATGTAAACAAAGATCCTCTATTGCTGTGGACAGCAGTTATATTCCTATGTTTATTGGCAGTATCTGCTACCACTATGGACTCTGGGGCTGGTAGAGCTTCCTCTTTCACGCTGACCTGAGACCAGTAGATCTAATTTAATAGATAAATCTGTGCTTTTAGGGAAAATGTGTCTTTGTGATCAGTGTGAATGAGTTCATTCTACCTGGAGTGTGGAGCATTGCCAGGCGAATCGTGTTCCAGATGCCTTTTAAAATGCGAATATGTGTTTTATAACCTGATGGAAATGCAGTGTATTTCCTCCTTACTGAAGTGTAAATTAAAACTTGACCCTAGTTTATTTTACACCCACATATTATCGGGTTAGCTTGTTACACTTTTTTATTATAAGCATATTTTTTACTCTTATGTATAAGAGACTATATTTTCTTTAGCCATGGATGGTTATTACCCAGTTATTATCATGTGGGTTTCTTCAGGTAGGAAAATGTAGCATTATATATTTTTGGTTTTGACTGAAAACTTGGAAATTGTGGACATTTGACAAGGTCAGTTTTCTGGCTGAACGAGAATGCAATATTCTGTACACTGCATTAAATCCACATATTGCCATTTGTTGTATTCTCTTTGTTGAGTTCTCAACAACATTTGTGCCTTGCAGAATAACTGCTTTTGTATCATCCAACAGGGATGTAAGAAACATTCTGTAATCTGTACAGAACATGACTGAAGTATGAGTTTATTAAAAAATGTAGCACTTACATGTTATTCTTACTGCGTCATGTGTCATTTGAACATGTAAGAGTGTCGCTAGTGACCAACGTTATCACATTTTATAGTTTTAAAGTATTTCTTTTGAAACTTGATGAACTGCAAGTCTTGTCCAACAGTCCTTGCATGAAAGTAGGACAAACTTGCTTTATTACTTTTAAGAAATAAAAGACAAGATTTTTTTAGGAGGTAATACACACACACACACACACACACATAATATATATATATATATATATATGTAGATTTTAGTGACATTTATGTCTAAATGTTTTAATTCAAACTTGTTTGACTTACCCTTTTTGAAAGCGAAAATGCAGCAATAAATTGCGACCGTTATTGTCAAAAGAGATTATGTAACTACAGCCAACACTAATTCTGTTTAAAAGGTGAACATGTTTTTATTTCTTCTTTATATACAATATTAAAACATAGTAACTAATTTATTAAAACTAAATTTAAACGACCAATACCATCATAGTAAATAAAAATGTTATATGTCACATGTTAAAGTGACTGTTCAACCTAAAAGTGAAAATTCTGAATGAATCATTCTCTTGTTGTTTCAAATCTGTATACATTTAATTTTTTTGGACAAACACACAGAAAGTTATTTTGAAGAATGCTTGTAACCAAACATTTCTGTGATCCCATGGATTACCTTGATAAGAAAAGGACAAATGTAGTATCCCTGATAAGTACCATTGAACGTGTTGTTTTTCAGCATTTTGTGTTCAGCAATGCAAATAAACTTATTAATTATTATTTCCTACTATGGTACTCAATGAGGGTCCAAAAACTGTGTGGTCACAAGTGTTCTTTCAAAAATTTCTGTTCATCAGAACAAGGACATGTTTGCAGATTTGAAACAACTCAAAAGTGAGCTAAAAAAAGAATTTGAATATTAATGTGAACTCTCCCTTTAGCATTAGTTAATGTATTTTCTTACATAAACCAACAATGGGTAACATAATTGCTAAACAAATACAAAACAATAATTTTCAAACAAAAAATATACTATACTACAGTATTGTTCACAACTGCAAACATTTTCCATCACATGTTTTGAGTTCATAATGTTTACCAGCAGGGGGCATTCCACAAAACTGTTCATCTGTATTAATCTTTTGTATGCCAGCTCTGCTTACATGTTTGTGCAGATATCATTGTGTTAATCTACTTATAACCCCATAACCTTTGGTACAATGATCTGATTTATTTTAATAAATTTGCATGCAAATGATCCAAAAATAGAAGCTAAGCAGAATTCCCAATATAGGAATAAGCCTGCTAGGTTTATTTGAGCATGGAGCTATCACGGAACGATAAGGAGGATTAAACATATGCCACAGGGATGTCCTTATCCCTCATTAGTGGACATTTCCTTTAAACCAAGAGGCCACTGACCTGTAGTGACCTCATTTCAGGTTACCTGGTTTAGAATATGCAAACCAAAACTAAAAAACCCAACCAACATATTACATAGTTGGAAATAAAAAACACTATTTTTGAAACTACTTTGTTTTTCCCATCTCCCTTGAAGAAACAGGACTGCGCCAAAAGAGCATTTAAGCAGAAAGAATCGCTGTTCATTTATAACTTGATTCTTGAAGACATTCACAGAGAAAAGGAAACTTCAGCCGCTTAAAGGCTGTCAGGCCTTCACGTTCACAAGAGCACATACTGGTAATTCCAGTAGGCATGCATGCGTGAGACCCTAATTCCTTACTGTAGTTAAGGAGCACATCGTGACAAAGGGAGCTGCGGTAGGGACACACAAAAGGGTGCCAAAGGTCAGCGCCCTGATCCTGGACTAACAAGGAGCTGCGAGCATTTGTCATGTTCGATGTTATTAGGACTGGACGCAATGAGACACAGAGGCACAAAATCTCATTACAGTGACAATACATCAGAAATGACAGGTGCCCTGTTACTTTGTGAGGACAGATCTGATAAAGATATAATATTCACAACTGCTAATTGTGAGACATGGCCACTGTGTCGTGTACTTCATAGGAGAATGGTTTGGATCCAAAAGCCTGACATTGAGATGGGTTGTGAAATATTATCTTTTTAGAAAGACTTTGGTTTGAAACACACCCATACGGCTTTGTTTCTGAGCTGGATTCACTCCATGGTTTGAGTAAACTGGATGAGAGTCTGCTGCCTGAGCATTTTCATCCTAATATTCGCATCCTTAAATATTACACTTTAAAAAATCATAATTCACCAAAAATTCCGGTGCATAACAAATGTTTATTTATTAAAAAAATGTAATACATTACATAAACTTGCCCTCCCGTCCACCAGACTGGTGGAATAAGTGTACAGCGCATCTAAAAATCATTCTTAGGTGAAATCTTGACTATCAAATGAACATTTGTAAACAGAAACAAAAAGAAGATATTTTGAAAAATGTCTGTCCCAAATGACTTGTTTTGTGTTCATAAAATGGAAGTGAATGGGAATCATTGTTTTTTTGGTTATCTTCTACAGAGGGAAGAGAGTCATACAGGTTGCAAATAACAAGACGTTGAGTAAATGATAATAACATATTTACTTTGGGGAGCTATGTCTGTAAAGTCCTAAGAGTAAATTGATTAAGTATGCTCATTAAAATAGTGAGTTGGGGCAATGGTGTACACCATGAAATATACAAAAACACATCTTAACTTGTGAAACATTCCATTTTTTCCATTATAAAAAAGAAATAGACTTGAAATTCATCTTTTAGTACACTTCAGTTAAAGAAAATTATAAGTATACTACATGTAGTAAATATACTAAAATCAATGTGGTGTACTTGTCATGTACTTGTGAATAAATTGGCCCACTTTTTAATGTAGTCTTTCCTAGTTTTAAGTTTAAATAAGTATACTAATAGCACACTTCAATTAACTTCATTTCATAAGGGTTTTAGACCCTTTAGCCTCCCTGTTCCAGGCACAAAAACGTATATGTTTAAGTCGGTCAGGCTTCATGAATCTGATAATGTTCTTATTTTTATCATAACTTTTTTACATCTGCTTAACGATTTGCCAGTCCTTGGGCTGTGATCCGACATGTTCAAGTAAGATGCAATACCCTGTTGTGAAACCACATATGTTAAAAGATTTGTTTACAGCAAAAAGCTATTAAAACAAAGCCAGAGCTACAGACACGCTGTTCCAAGTCCCAGATTTTGGCTTAATGGAAGTGATTAAAGTAATTGGGTACATACAGATTGGCATCAGCTCAATGTACACAAAACAAAATGATGACTCTTGTTGTATTCTGTGCTTTACAGACCAGCTCAACAACAATTCGTTAAAGCCATTTATTACTAGATTACATGGGTTAATTCCGCAGAATTTTTCTGCGAACATATTTTCATAGATCATCTGCAAATCACATTCCTACTACATTCTGATCATAAAATGCCTAATGTTTAAATAATAACATCATTTTTACCAGGGGATGTTTTATCTATCCATAGTTATTGGCACAACTTTGTTGTTAGCACATTTATGCAGGCATGCAGTCAAAATTTGATAAGATTTAAAGGCTTTTTAACCAAAAATCTGTAAGACTTTTTCTTAAAAATAAAGCAAAATCTGAGCCAGATGTCAGATTGCACTGGAAATGTCTTTTGGCACACATAAAGTGCCAGAATATAATGACTGAAGTACCCTTGAGCAAGGCACCTTCTCTCGGTTTGCTCTGCAGAGATAGTTGGTCACTGCATAAGACGTAAGTTGCTTTGGATAAAAGCATCTGCCAAATAAACGGAAATAAAATTGTCAGAAAAGTATGTAGTGTAACTTGCAATTGTATATTTCAACAGATAGACAAGCAAAACTACTTGACAGTTTTCATTCATTGTACAAAACATTACCAGTCGATCATTACTCTAATCATTACCAAATCATTCTTAGGTGAAATCATGAATATCAAATGAACATTTAGAAACACAAATAGCACAAAAAGAATTAACAGAAAAGATTTTTGCCAATGAAACCGATGTTCCCCATTGAGTTATATTGATTTTGTGTTCATACAATCGAAGTAAATATGAAGCAATAGTTTCCTGGTTGGAACATTTTTCAAAACATTTTCGTTTGTGTTTTACACAAGAAAGTAGATGGTGTGTAAAGGATGACAGAATTTCATATTGGGGTGAAATATCACTTTAAAGTCCTAAAGTTCAATTGTATACAAACATATTTGAAATCCATGGATACATAAAGTTGTATTAAGGCTGAGTGGTACATAAAAGAATCTTTTGACTACAATAAGTATTGTATCTAAGACATGGGTGATGGGCCAGATCATTTTATCAATTTAAATGGCACAGGTAAAAAGCACAGGCTATTCTCTAGTAATTTTTTCTTAAATTTTGATTATAACTTTGTTCTTTACCCTCATTAGCAATATCTTATTTGCAATTCAGTACATTGCCATGATCATATGACATAAATATAGCATTCTTTAACCTATTTAAATTGTTAGCAAAGAGAAAAGCGTCTGGAGTTGATGTTCATCTTTGTAACACCAATGAGACGAAGTGGTGAAGAAAGGCCGAATCCTGGAGTGACGGGTCCATCGCACAGAAGATCGGACAGTTCGTCACGTTCCTCCAGGCCAAACGTGGCATCATTGAGCATGCGTCGATGCAGATGACATGTCTGCTCTACTTTGAGGTTGTTGATGTCATTCCGCAGTCTCATGAGCTGGCGGGCCAAGTGCTGGTCCTGAAGACGCATCTCCAACTATGGATTAATAAATGAGTATCAAGCCACCATGGAGTAACATTGTAAAGGGATCATCCACCAAACAAATTATGGAAATTATGGAACCTCAAGTTATTTCAAACATGTTTTTGTTCAGTCGAACACCAACAAAGATATGTAGAAGAATGTTAGCAAGTGAGATTTATGGGGCACCACTGATTACCATTTTGATCTTTGGTAGTCAACATTCTTCTAATATCTTTATTTGTTGTCCAGGGAATGTATACATTTATAAAGTAAGTTTAGTATCCATGTATTTTATTGCATGTGAAAGTGTAAACATGCATTATTAAACATTTCTATATTTAGAAGTAGTTCTATATCAAGGAAAGATTGCCTTTCCACTATTTTGCTTGGTAATGGTCTGCAAACAACTTCCCACATTGTGTTTATATTTGTCTGTGAGTTAAAAAAAACTGGAACACTTTGAGGTTAAGAAATAGCTTGTCACAATTTTCACACATGACCACAAGTAATACCAGCAGCATTTGTGGTATTAATAGCAAATCCACCTTTAATGCTATTTAACCCTTGGCATGAAATGCTTTGTGTCTGATTTTTATTACCACTTATTACAGACCAAAAAACTCAGTATTTAGATAGGCTTAATCTAGTTCAAAAATGAATAATCTGTCATCATATATCAAAAGAAGATATTTTGTCAAACATTGGTGAGCAGACAACATTGGTACCCATTCACTTGCATTGTTTTTTTTGTCAATATAATATAAGTGAATGTGTACGTGCCATTAGCAACATTCTTCAAAATATCTTTTTGTTAACTGCAAAAGATAAAAAAGTCGTGCAAGTTTGACATGATCAAGGCTGAGTAATGGTGATGATTCATTTTGGGTGAACAATCCTTTTAAGTTAGGCAGTTGCCTTTCACATCAACTATCAGATTCATTGTTATTTGGTCCAATTCTCTATGCCAGACATTTAAGGACACACACAGAGCAAAAGCAATGGAAGAATAGCCTCTGCCACATTGCGTGTCTTAGCTATCATAGACTGTGCATACAAATATGCCATGAGCCACATGTCTTAGTGATTATACAGGAAACAGACTCATGCTCATCTGCTCAGCATCCCTTCTGCCCACATTCACATCTCACGCAATGATGTGCTAATGTAGGTCTGCACATTTATTCACGCTGTTTAATTCAAATCAACATTATTTTAATATGTAATTGCAACATATTAAAACAGATCTCTTAAATTTAGAGGAAGAATCAGACATTATTAAGGATCATAGCTGTGGTCACTTACTAAGCATAACATTTCACTTACCAGTTCTTTTCGAATCCAGACAAGAGCTTCGTCAATATTTCCGAATTCTCTCAGGCTTTTAGCACTCAGACTGTTTCCAGAAGTCACTTCACAATTCTGGATATTCCTCTGAGGTTTTCCGCTGGGTTTCGTCCCAGCACTTCTCTCCAGCTCAGATGAAATGGCGAAACTTTTGGGGTTTTGAGCTTTTTGAGCTTCTACCCGTGCCTTCCACTCAAGATAGGATGGCCTTCTGGTTTCAAGTCTTAACTTCTCAGTTAGTGCTTTCAATGTTCCCAAGTGATCGTCCGGGGCCACCTCAACACCGTCATAATCCTCTATATTGATCTGAGGTATTGAGCTTGCATCCATGGCTTCTTGAGAAAGTGTTGCTCAAAGTAAAGTTGGGTTCTCAGTTTATGTGGTCATATGATCTCATTGCTTTGTTTGCTCAATAAAGATGTGGTAGACCTTCAGTTTCCAGGATCTCGCGTCTTTGGGGCTATAAAATAAATCAATAAAGCAGAAACTGGTGTTTTATGGTTTTCAGCAGTGTTATCTATTTAGCGTATCCAAGCACACTGTCTCCTCATCCACCCGGTCAGAGAAAAGTATTTTGATCACGTTTGACAAGTGATAAATCAAATTGCTGAAGGAAAGAGACAGGCATATTAGCTAAGCTGTAATAAAAAAATATGGTAAAAATACAATTTTCCGTCAGCTGGTGCACCAGTTAAATAACTTACCAAAACAGCTTTTGTCATGTAAGATTATGAAATGTTTTTGACAATATTTTACAACCAAATTGTAATTTTGTAGTTTATTTGTAAAATATGTGAAAACATTGAAAAGTACAATGTGAAATATTCCTTTACTGATACAAATAGCTGTTTTAATTTAAAAGTTGAATTAATATGTCTAAACTTGAATATTAATGATTTAAACATTTTATATACACACAACAAAGATTATCAGCGCTGATCACCGGATGTTTTGGAAATCATCAATTTCAGAACATACAGAAATGTTCAACTATTGATATTTTACTATTTTTTTTGAAAACATCTATACTGATGATGAGCCGATATATCGATATATCAAATGTATACAGTACATGGTGTTCTAACTTTACATCCTTTAGAAAATTACACTGTAAAACTTTGCTGTGATTTTGCAATTACTTTGCCAGTAACTAACTGTTAATTGAATTTACTATTCTGTTTTAAACATAAACATTTTTATGTGTATATTTCAAAAAGGTCACTTTTCTCAGATCACTTTTCTTGTTATGTTAATATGTCATAATTTGATTTTATATTTTTATAAGAAAACAAGAGAAAAGGCTTTCAGAAGAATTACATTTTTTTTGCACTGTTTCTGTGCTACTGCCTGTAACAAGATAAAAGATTTTCATTTTGATTCAAATAAAGTTAAATCCAAATTAAAAAACAGCAGAAGGAAGTAGTATTTAGTTGTAAACTCGTGCAAAGTTCGAAATAGTGGTGAAGAACCTGTAACATATACATATACAGAAAATTCTATCAGACCAATAAACTGTTAAAACTTCTGTTCCCCATTACCCACAGGACTACACTTCCCAAAACCCCCCACGGACCCTTACCTGTCCTGCATCTCCAATCCCCCTCACCTGTCAGCAATCCCTTCATCACCAGAAACTATATCTACTCTCTATTTTCACCCCAATGTTGTCTGCTTTTTTCTTTATGAGTTTGTTTTATGCTTAATTGAAAGAATATCTTGTTGTAGTGTCTGTGGTCTGTGGATGTAACGTGTCCATTATTTCATCCCATATTATTTTTAAAATTGAAATTTATATTTTACAGCCTATTAGTTTTAAACTGGATGTAACATATATACAATATACACTATCTACATAGTTTAAACGTTCCATCTGTGCCTTATCACACAATGAATTTGGGAATCTAGTGGTTGACATAGCAACTAAGCAGCTCCTATGAGTCAGCACTGAAGCGCTCGCTGAAATGTCACTACTTAACAGTCAGACCTGAGAATGATCAAAGAATATACGAGGCCAAAGTGATGCTGATGTATTCAATGATAAAATCAGATGAAGAATTGCACGATGACACATCCCAGGGCTTAGACATGGCAGAACTTGATCAATGTGCATGTGATTGGTCCCGAGACCACCCAGTCTTGTAATCCTTTCCCGCAGACGTCTGTCCGATCTGCACTTTTGATATAGGCCCTGGCACATCACCTTGACGTATTACATCACCCAAGCTGCTTGAGGAATGCTCCCTGTCCATAAGAGTGTTTGGATGTTGGAGAACATTGGTTTTTAATTGGCACCGCTTTAACCTCGGCACCGTCCCGTGACTAATCATACTCCTGGAGTTTCGGCCCATTTAGCTTGGTGCTCCACCTCCTGCACTTTTCTAGCTCCGTGTGTGGCGAGGTTAAGGTGACTCATTTCACAGGAGATTTAGTTAACCAAGATCACTCGTACTGTATTTTGAAAAATGAACATATCTTTGCAGAAAACACACAAGTTTTCATACGACACAAGGGAACTTGATCTTCTGTTGGGAAAAGCAACATATGATGACTTTGGATCCGGATAAAATCACATTTAATGATCAATTACGATCACGTGAATGAAAACACATGACTGCGATAACACATGAGGTGTTGAGAGTCCATTACATATGATAATCAATCATCCAGCCTTATTTTTCTCCCCGGATTTCCTTTTTGGAAATGTTATAAAGGACGTGGTTTTGTGGCTCTAGTTTTCCACTCTTTCTAAAGTAAAATCGGGAATGCTGATCCGAAGGGGAAAACTCTTTATTTTCCAGACATATTATATGCTGTCAAACAGACAGTTGGGACCAAGGCATTAGTGGTTAACTGAACTGTATTTACTTATGATTTCTCAGCACAAAACCGTCATCCTATTTGGAACGCCATTCAACTTTTTCAGCAAACCTTGTTTCAGTGTTTCCCCAATTGACCACAAACTTCCCTTTGTTCAATGATGGGCACAGTTGGCATCTCACATGTCTGATCAAATCCTGTATTAATGACTCATTTATTCTAATGAATGACATCGCAGAGCCACAGTAAACCTGTCTGGGTGTTGGGTAACCTGTCTAGACAATGCAAAAGTTCACGTAGAAGATCAATCTCATGGATTCAAGGTAGAATAATTAAAAAAACAATTATCAAGATCTATAAAAGTGGACATATTCTTAGATTTGAGAACCTCAACCATCTATAAAACTCATCATGCACCAAGCCACGTCTCCAACCCCAAAACACAACCATAACTCAATATACTCAATATAATTAAATTAAAACTATTTTTAATGACATTATGGGATTCAGTTCACTCTATTCAGATGTATTTGGAGTTAAAAATGAGACAAGATTAATAAGGAATTACCTTGATAGTAGTTTAGCCTCTGTTGAGAAGGTCCAGCACTGCTTCACTTGTTTCTTGAATGAGAGGAGAGGATCGGATGGAGGAGGGGTGAGCGTTGCGTCAGGTTGTGGTTGTCATGGTGACGGTTAAGAATCCGCGAGGAAAAGTCCAGTTTAGATTTAACTCTGCGTTAATATTCTAAAGTTAACATTTTTTAAAAACATGGTTTTATTTTGAGACACATTCTAAATAACTGGCACCGATGAAATTGCATTATTTTTTAACATTTATTTTTTAGTAACGATTGCGCAAAAGAGACGACTGTTACGCGCGTCTGACCTCTGCTGGCCAGTCACGCGTAGGTGTAGAGTCTGACTAGCCAATAGGAAGAGAGGAAACTCGTGGGAGGCGGGACTAAAAATACACGACAATGAGGTTCGAATCCCACTTCAGCTAAAAGTACCAACAAAATAATTTGCGATTATTTTGTTTTATTTGTATCTTGATGCACTTTATATTTTATAGCATAAAGGAATATTAAAAATTATTTAAAATCTGTTTACATGTAAAATTTAATGTAAAATTAAATTCTAAATGAACGATGACATTATCATATGGTGTAGTTTTTGTTTATGAAATATTATGAATGTAAATAAAAGAAATATGAATTAATTTGGACACATTTGTAAACCACAAATATTTTTAAGACAGAACACACATAGTTTTTCAATTATTTAAGAAACACTGTAAAACAGGGCTTTTTGTTAGGAAATTTGCATTTATGAATGTGAAATTTAACTAGTGATATTAACAGATTAATAATGAATGTTTCATTATTTAAATCATCAGTGTCAAAATATCCAAAATAACTTTCAAAATGGAAATTAAAATTAAAAAGTATCTTTCTTTGGACAAACACAGATAAACACATACAATAACTTTTTAACATTATTACAGTGCAGGTAATAATGTTAAATATCAAGAACTCTCTTAAATTTTCTGAGAAAATTCTACACAGGATAGAATTATTTTTTATATGCGAAAAACAAATTTTACAACATATTGTTTCAGTCTGACTCTATAAAATGTGATATTAAATCATGACCTCAGGTGTGTGACGTCAACACAAACATTCTATGACACGTGAACGATGATGACGTATAGTTTGTGACCAGCGCTTCATCTCATTTGCTGAGCGACAAAGGGGGCGGGACTTCCTGTGCTCGACCCTCTGTTTATGTGTGCAGATCTGAGTGTCGTCCACGCAGAGGTGAGATGAACACAATTTCTTCTACGTCATCTTTCATTGTTTTATCGTTTAATTGTGTGTGCAGTGTCATGACGTCATCGGCATCTTTATGATGTCATGTAGACCCGTAACGCGTTGTCATACACCGCACTCTGCGCTGTCTTGGGTTCCGTATCACTAAACGCATAAATGTGTTCATATTATGGGATATGATATGTCCGGGGTCATCTCTTTAATAATTTAAATAATATAAACAATGAGCGAGCAGTATTAAAGGCATAAGGCAGTTATGCATTGTGAATGATGTCATCGTGTCCCATTTTTTAGTGACGCACTGCACATTTGTTTTATTTTAATCGTATTTGTTTTATTTAACGTTTAAAATTGACTTTATGTTTATAAATCTGTAATAAAGAGAAATGCACCTGTTAACAGAGCGCTCGCGCTGAAAGGAAGCTGCACGCGCGTGATCATGTGTGCGCGTGCTGTATATTTATTATAATTTTAGTTTATCATATTTTAATAAATATATAATTGTGTTTAAATGAGGTTTGAATGTTGTAGCATTTTATTGTACATAGCATATAAAAATGTATAATATTTTTTATATTTTATATTAAGCCAATTGTGTGAAAGTGTCAACCTAACTGTCAAGATATTGAGGTTTTACCAAAGGTTTTTTATATAATTTGGTTGTTTAAGTATCCTAAAGGTCTCTCTTTACATTCTAAGAGCTTTATTTTTATTGTACACAATTTAACATAGTAAAGATGTTACTTTTAGGATTGTCACATCCATACATTTTGCTCATATGAATGCACATTAATATTAAGATATAGTTATTGTTTTATGTGCTATAAACAGCTATCACTTGGCCATTTGTTGGATAGTTTTGATTCTGATTTTTTAGATTTTAATTCACATAAATCTTGACAAGTTTGTTGTCTCTTAAAAACATCATTTTTTGTCACGTCCATAACGCAGGATTATTTAGAAAATAATAGAAAGAATAATAAGAAAAGAATAATTGAAAACTTGCATATTGCCTGATATTTTTTAATGTTTAGATAATATTAACAAATATTTTGTATAATATAAACAGTTCAGTGTACACAATTGTTACAATAACATTCCGAGAGCATTTATGTCACGTCCATAATTCTGGAATTATAGTTTTGTAGTTTGAGTCCAAAATTGTCATCTTTTGTATGTGCGTAGCCATATTTTTACAATTCGTAATATTTGTGTAGACGTTTGTGTAGAGAAGATAACAGAATGGTTTAACTTCATTAAAAAATCAGTCACTCGCATGTTGTACCAAACTGTATTATTTTATTTGCTCTGGAGAACTCAAAATAAGATATTTTTAACAATTTTGGGAACCCAACAGCATTTACCCCAATTGATTTATATTTTTCGGACACAAAACAATTGAAACCAGAATTGGTTTGTTAAGGTTTACCGAAACTAATAACTAATACCGCAAAATAATATATCAATCATAAAAAATTTTTAACTAATTATAACCAACTATAAGATGTACAGAAATCTCAGAGAAGACCAAGAAAGGCTTTGAGTTTTACAATAGATCACTTGTCAACTAATGGTTACCTGATTTAAGATTTTTTAAATATTTCTTACTACAGAACAAGAAAAAAAAACTTTATTTTGCACATTAATCAAACCTCAGGACAAAGTCGACAAATAAGGTCCTTTATAATGCTTTAATACTTTCATGTCCATGCTAATATATCCACCATTTCCTTTTTTTATAGGTCCCACTTTCTTTCATTGAATATCTCACATTGCATCATGCCAGACCTCCTTGTGATTCGGAGCTGCTTCCTGTGTTGCTTGTTAGTTCTGCTTCCGCCATATAGCTCACAGCAGGAGGTGGAGAGCAAGCTGTTATTGGTGTCCTTTGATGGCTTCCGGTGGGATTATGTGAATCGAGTGCCCACACCAAATTTCCGTGCACTGATGGAAGAGGGCGTACAGGTGGAGCACGTGGAGAACACTTACATCACCAAGACCTACCCTAACCACTACTCCTTAGTGACGGGATTGCATGCCGAAACTCATGGCATCGTCGCCAATGAAATGTATGACCCTGTTCGTAACAGATCATTTTCAATGGAGGGGCCCGAAGTGTACGATGCATGGTGGTGGGAGCAGGCTGTGCCGTTATGGGTGACCAATCAAAAGGCAGGACGGAAAAGCGGGGCTGCCATGTGGCCGGGATCGGATGTGGCGATTGGTGGGACGTACCCTACGCATTACTTGATGTATAATGCATCAATGTCCTTCGAGAAGCGAGTTGGTAGACTCATTGACTGGTTCTCAGGGCCAGATGCCATCAATTTTGGTGTCTTGTACTGGGAGGAGCCGGACGAAAGTGGCCATAATTTGGGGCCAGAGAGCCCGCTAATGGATGCAGTGATTGTAGATATTGACGAGAAGTTAGGATTCCTCAGGGACGCCCTCAAAGCAGCTGGCTTGTATGAGAAAGTTAACCTTATTGTCACAAGTGATCATGGAATGACACAGTTGTCACACGATAAGATTATTGAGCTGGACACATTTGTTAGCCGAGATCTTTACACCTGGATTGACAAGAGCCCTGTAGTTGGTATTTTGCCCAAAGAAGGTAATAAGACATTTTATACTAATGTATTTGTGTACTTCACTTAAAATAGTGATAGTGATGTTATCATTGTTGGACTGCAATAATACGTAACATAGTCTATTTATTGTTATCTGTTCGTTCCTAGGCAAACTGGAAGAGGTATATAAATTACTGAAGAATGCCAATCCTAACATGGTTGTGTATAAGAAAGAGGAAATCCCAGATCATTACCACTACAGGCAAAATGTCAGGATAATGCCTATCATCTTAGAGGTCAAAGAGGGATGGACGGTCATGCAGAACAGAAGTGGATCTTTTATGTGTGCGTAACAATATTTAAATCTGGTTGAAATCATAGATCGGTTAAAAAAAAAATCTGTCATCTTATGTTGTTGCAAACCTATTACTTAATTTGCAATATTTTGACATTTCTACTCCACAGAAGGGTTGATATAATTTACTTAAATTCTTAAAAGAAATGTCATAAAGTAAATAAAAAGAAATGTTAACCTAGATATTATTTAAATATTTAAACTTGCTAGAAATTGCTTGTTGCCTCTTCAATAGATTATACAGGCAGTAAATAATAAAAGAATATAACAATTACATTTATCAACTAAAATGAAAACTTATTTAGCAGTTTGAAAAATAAACAAATAATAAAATACAAAATTACATATTAATGGTAGGATAGTTAAATATAATTAACAAATTTTTTTATAAAAAATATTAATTATAGAAAACTAACTTTACAAAATAAAGAAAGAGTCATATATAGATTTTGACAAATATATGATGACAGAATTTTTGCTTTCAATAAACTATGCATTTAAAACTCATGGTTTGTAACATCTCTGATTAACTCTTGATGTATGCTTGCCTTTTACAGTGGGAAACCATGGTTATAACAACAGCCTTCCCAGCATGCATCCAGTTTTCGTTGCCCGTGGACCCGCTTTCCGCAGCGACTTCACCAAGACCTCCATGAACTCTGTCGACCTTTATCCTCTCATGTGTAGCATTCTTGGTCTCCGGCCATTGCCCAATAATGGTTCCTTGTCAAACGTGCAAGAACTGTTGGTGGAGTCCTCAATCCCAAAGCCAGCGGTCATACCCGTGCCAAGGGAGCCTTCATATGCCTGGGCTGTGGGATCCATCCTTGGCGCTGCCCTTGTGGCTGGGTTCCTCTTCATCTTTGTAAAACAGGTGACACAAAGGCAGCTTCCCCCTCTGCATCTGTCCAACAGTGAGATAACACAGCCCTTACTGTAGGATCAGTTATCATTGGTAATAAATATGCAGCTTTTCTCATTTTGACATAAGGGTTTTAGTCATTATTCTCACTATTCTATAAGAGGTCCTCAAAGCATGTAGCACTGACCGGTTTTAAGTGCCACAAAACCTATTTCGGTAATTCTGAATACTAAAGTCAGAATGATCGCTTGATTCAAAGAGTTATTGTTAGTCATGGTACCATGCCAAAGCCAAATATACCAAAAGCAATATGGGGAAAATGCTACAGTTGGACAATGGTAACCCAATTATTAAAATCATAGCCAACAGTGCCCTCCTATGGCAAAGCTGTCAATGATAAGTTCATTATTTGCATCTAAAATCTAGCCTTCAAAGAGAAAAAAAACAGCAGCCCCATGTTTTCCTTTAAATTGAATTCTTTCTTGAAAAGAGTAGGTCACCCAAATATAAAAGTTATCTTTTTTACTTATCACCATGCTATCCAAGAGGACTTTGCTTTGATAGTTGTGCACAAACAATTATTTAACATAAAAACAATTAATAATCATAAACATATATATAAATGTGTATAGTAATATTCTTTATGAAACACATGAAAACTATGCGAGGACTAAAGTGATTCAATGTGTTGGATATCAAACACCATTGTATCATTAGAAAGAACACGACTACAGATTTATACACAAATTAGGAATTACGTTCTCTGGGATAGAGCGAGGGAAAGTAAATTATAAAGATTTTAATATTTATGTGAACTATTCCTTTAACAAGAGAGACTTTTACTTGGATTTGCACTCTTG
The DNA here is from genome assembly GCA_033220385.1 of Triplophysa yarkandensis. NCBI lineage: Eukaryota > Metazoa > Chordata > Actinopteri > Cypriniformes > Nemacheilidae > Triplophysa > Triplophysa yarkandensis. The sequence goes on along the minus strand of CM065658.1, from coordinate 9,604,232 downwards.
TATTTGTATTAACCGAATGTTGTATAAGGTTGTATAAGGATTATAAAGATTTGAAGGACTTTAGTAGGTGTTACTTTTTACAGTTTGTTGCTTTTACATATTCTCATTATCGTTTACTACGGTAAAATGATACATTTGCAGAAAGAAATAAGCGTTATTGAAAAGAAACAGGTAGTTTTGAGACTACTGCTGTGTTGCACTAAGATTAATGTAAGCTAATCAAGATAGAGACATGAAGTATTAGACTTTTATGGTGTTTAAGCTTATCTGCATTTTGCACAGTGTAATTCAGTTTATAATTTATATGAACTGGTGGGTTTCAACATCTTAATTTAAAAAAAGTTTGTTTATAATTGAGTTGTAGAATAAGTCATGCTTTAATGTATTTTGTACTATTTGGAAGTAGTATTTTAAGGAAAGCCAAAAACACTGTGATCTGTCTTTAACTGGTTCAAAGATTGATTAAAAAAAATGTTCTTTGAATTAATGTTGCTGAATAGTTTGTAGTTAGTTGCTTGCAGAATTATTTCTATTAATAAGAGAGAAAACATGACTTTATATGGATGTGTGCAGAGATTGTCGTGCTTTGTCTTGAGTATTTCTATGATTTTACAACCTAATGTCTTGTTTTGCTGTCTTAAGTCCCATTACTTTATATGTGCTATATTAGAGAGAAATAAATGCCTGGTTTGGAAACCGAACTCTTGGTTGCAAATAAATCATAACTTTGCATTTCTTTATCATAAATTACATCTAGAAGCCGCTACGCCAAGGTTTGATCAATGTTACACATGTCATAAAGACTGCTAAAACGCTGACACAAAAATGCTTATTATTTTTATCAGACAAAATGAAACGGTGGTGTTATATCCAAAAAATTGCTTCTATTCGACATCATGCACACACATAAAAAAATAGCATAAGAATGAACTGGACAAGGAGTGGAATTCACAGGCAAATCTTTAATAGTTGCAAAAATACAAGGGGAATCATGTGCATTTAATGGTCTATAATCTAAGAAACTCATGCCATCAAAGAACAGCTACAATTCATCAAGAGAGCTGGTGAGAAGATTAAAATAAGACGCTTACAACACAGCACTACAGCTGAATAGAAGGCCAATGGAGGTTAAAGGCATGCGTCTGACAGAAAGAAGCTTAGCAGTGTGTTAAGAGGCAATGTAAGCTTTTTGGTTTCGTTTTTAAATGGCATCAATATCAATGTCATCCTCCTCTTGCTCTGACTTAGCAGGTTTTGTGGTCTCCATTTTCAGCTCACGGGCAGAGGAAGAATATACCACCTGAGGGTAGAAAGAAATGGCATTTATTTATTTTTTCACAATAATGCTTGGATAAAACCTTAGATTTAACCAGTTAATCCTGAACACAATGATTTTTAGAACTTGGTTTATGGAAGTCACACATACTTATTTTTATACCAAAAGAGTAAAATGATCTAATTGGGAAATGTATTTATATTTTAAGTTACTACAAAACTGAATTTTGCTTTTGTTGAACAGTTGGGAATAATACCTCCAAATTGTCCTCATTTTCATCCTCTTCCTCACTGCCCTCACTCTCTTCTTCTGCCTCTTTGAGCCATTTAACAAAGGGCTCCGCCTTGGCATGAATCTCCTTAGCCAACTCCTTAGAAACATATTTTTTGGAGACCTATAGCAAAAACAATCAACACACAAAATTCAGAATTTGTCACATTTGTGCACAATACTTTCTTATTTTGCTATCTGTATCATATCCAATTCTTAAGAAATGGATTCTCTCAAGACCACAAGCCAAATTTAATTACCATTAAACCTTTCCAAGACTAGATAGACACATAAACCTGTACAATAACACAGATGTAGTCCAAGCTGTCAGACCATGGATTCCTGCAGGTGATATAAGTTCTCACATTTCGTCCCCTTGGACACAGGTTAAAGTGGTAAAACCTGCCAAGTGTTGCCTAGCAACAGGTTAGAGACGACCTCTCCCCCGTGTTTTCTTGCTTATGAACCATACGTCAATAGTCGCATACACACCCCATACCTTACTATTTTTAAGACAAATAATTCCCCATTTTTGACAATTTTTTACTCTCTGTCCATCAAAGACCATGCATACTATCCACACTGTCTATGCCAACAATGAATGTTTGCAAGTGGACATAACCTTTTCTGCCCATGCAAGTATGACATCTTCCTCCAGCAGGTCTGCATCGTACAAGTCTTTGAGTATAATGGGGACTCTGGGCAGTAGTTGAGTCTGATGCAGCTTCACCAGGCACTCAAATCCACCCAGCAGATATTTCTGAGCCTTCTTATTGTTGTGGCAGAACTGTGTGAAAATTAAAAGCATTGTTTACGAAGCCAGCATGACATCAGTGCTTTAAAATGACTTGACAAGGAATAGACCTTTTAACACACACACGGCAAAGGGGACATGACATACCCTGAGGAAGTGACGCTTGTACTTCTTGATTTGGTCACGAATGTTCTCGTCAAAGAGCAGCTCGCTTAGGATCAGAGGACCCATGGCCTTCACGTCCAGCCTTTCGGCCTCAGCCAAAATGTCTTTATCTGCTGAGTCAATTGCTCCACTGTCCTTCTTTTGCTTTGGAAACCAAAACAAGCACAGTGTTAAAGAAGACTTTTCAAAATCTAACTGTTAATGTGCCCAAGAATTAAGACAAACACCTTCACAAAGTTGTAAAATATGTTGACCCTCTCCTCAAGTGACTTTTCCAGGTCTTCACTGAGCGTGAGACCCTTAGCGTGCTCGCTGATCTCCTCCATCCTACGACGCTGGGCCTCTTCGGTGGTATCCTCTGCCCAGTCTTCATCATCATCGTCCCTATCCTTCAATGTTAAAACCAGTGAAAATGTCAAAACCAATTTAACTTGTTTCAAAAATAGTCGGTTAGTTTAGATTTAGCTTGTCAAAGTATTACCACAGCATCAGGGGCATCAATGTCATTATGGTTTCCAGCCTCTCCATCGCTTGAGCCGTTTTCTTTGTCTTTCTTACGATTCTTCTTCACTTTCTCCTTTTTAACATATCCACTCTCATTCTCTGTTCAACAAGACAGAACAGAGGACATCAACCAAACAAATCACCATACAATTAACATTGAAATACACATTACATAATATAAATTTCATTCGTATGCCTTACAGAAGTGGCAAGACGATCTTGTAAAGAACACATTGTTCTCTGTCATTTATCAGCATGTATTTACCTGGTGGATTTTTAAGAATGAAGGTGCAAAGTTTGTGTCTTGTGTCCAACATTCCTCGGTACCCACAGGCCTTGCAGGAATTTCCAATGGTCTGCTTCTTGGGATTAATGTGCTATAGAAAAAGTTAAAACAGGATATAATTGAAACTGCATACCGTTTACTAATTAAGATTTTATGAATAATTCAAACTTTATGGTTTAGTCCGATGTTGTTTTCAAATATAATATTTTGCCCCATTTTTAGTATGGCCCCTGCATTATTTCTCTACAGAGAATATATTGCAGACTGCTCTGTGAGACAGTTACCAGAGGAGCTGGAATCATGCAGAATATCTGGGAATCTTACTTTACTGCATTGCAGGGAAATGTTAAGCAAAGAAAAGCTTACAGTCACTATGCTTGCATGCAGACAATAAAAACACGACACCTTTTGCGCTTAAACGAGTTTCTAAACACTTCACACAAGAAAGGGTGGTATACAATAAAAGTAATGTAAACGTCCCCTGGGCACTTGCAAAACTCAGATAACACAAGCTATCTGATGAATGTGTACAGCACACATACATCAACAACTCATGGTGAAAATGAAATGTATACTTTACTATTTATTATAGAAAAACAAAACAACAAGAAGACAACAAAAGCCGCTTTGATTAAAACATAGAACTTAAATTAAAAGTGGGATTAGGATGAAAAATGTGATTCAAATCTAAGAGAAAGAACATGTCTCTATTTACCAAATCAGTTTCAGGATTGTCACACTCGGGACACAGCACAAACTTGCGAATGAATCCATCCAGCATGTCTTGCAGTTTGTTTGCCTCGTGGGAACCATTGACGATGTAGCGATCATTCTTGGCATCAAACTGGGTCTGGGCTCCCAATTCACAACCAAAGAATTTGGTAGGATCTAAACAAAGACAAGAATATAAAAGCAAGAACCAAAAGCACAAAATCAACACAAAAACACTTGAAAAAGCAAAGCTTACATGTCGGAGGCCTGTTCAGAGCCTTGGCCACATCAACCATGTTGACAATGACGGTCTTAATTCCATTCCCCTTGCCTTCAACCTGGGCAGACACACAAACATTACTTTAAAAGTGGGCAAACATTAGCTTGGGCCAGGTTTATCGAACGCCTACCTTAGCAATTAGACGGGGCATTTTATAGCGGTAGAACTGATCCGACACGCCGCGGTTGACATTGATGGACATCTTGGCCTTCCGTGTGGTGTATCAGCAAGATGAGAAGATCTTGAATTGGCAATTATAATTATCTTTTGTTTGGCGAGCACGGGATGACATAAACAACTGCAAGAGTACTCCGTCTCTGACATGAAAAGGGTACGGCCACTGAGGCGCCAGGCTTCGGGCTCGTGGACTAAGTTCCCCCCAAACAGGTTCCGACAGCTGCAGTATAGCACTGTGATGTGAAAAAGATGAAAATTAGAATAAAGTGAATACACCAAACAACACACGAGCAGGCTCAGTTTTGGTCTGATGGTTAGTGAGTTGGACTTACATTTATTCATTTGGCAGAAGCTTTTACCCAAAGCGACTTACAGTGGGGCAATTGTGGCCCAGTGGTTCGAGAGTTGGACTTGTGATCCCAAGGTCGCTGGTTCGATACTCGGGCCCAGCCGGGATATCACGACTGAGGTGAGTCCCTTGAGCAAGGTACAGTTTCCCCCAAATGCTCCCCGGGCGTGTGTTCACTGTGTGTGTGTGTATTGTATGTGTGTACTGTATGTGCGTTCACTGTTTGTGTGTGTGTTTGTGTTCACTGGGACGGGTTTGGAACAACCATACGTGACATCACAAGCATTACAGGGGTAAGATGTCTTACTCAAGGACACGTCAGTCATTGTCTGCTGGCCCTGGGATTCAAACCCACAACCTTCTGCTTACAAGTCGAACTCTCAAAGCAGAAGGTCGTGGGTTCGAATCCCAGCGACAGCCGACAATGACCGAAGTGTTTTTGAGCAAGACACTTTGACCCCCAGGGATGATTGACTCCTGCATAACACTGAAAGTCACTTTGGATAAAAACGTCTGCCAAACAAATAAACGTAAATGTAAAAGTCCAGCCAATAAGTGTGAGCATTTTAACAGCCACTCTCCAAACATGCTCCAAAACACAAAACTGATCCACAGCATCCCCAACCCATTTAGACAACACATCCAAGTGTTGAGTTTCACATTATGGGATGTCCTCTCAAAAAGGCCGCTGTGAAGCAACCCCACGCTGCACACTGCGTCACAGGACGCCATTTTGACGGCCGCGATATGCGAACATAGCCACACGCGGACGTGATCTCGCCATCCAACTATCGCGAGAACACGACAACACGCGAGAACTAACGCGTAACAGATAACAATGTCAACGTACCTTTCCCATCCGTAGCTCCTGTCGTCCAGGTACTCACCGTTTTCGCAAAACAAAGACATAAACACACCGCTGGTCGGCCTGAGAAGGGGTGAACAACAGTTTTGGAGGGGTAACGTCGGTTTGAAGCGCTATAGATAGCGGACCGCACGGCTGGGTTACACCAACTCGAGGAGCCGAGAAGAAAACCCTGGAGAGAAAAGTCACGACGCCCTCAACACAAGGGACCTGAAACAACACAACACAAGTGAGCAACACAACACAACACACACCAACGCGAGCCAGTGCTGTTGCGTGGCAACACGACTGACGTGTGAAGCTAGCAAGCTACCATATGGTTAGCGTTAGCATCATAGCAGTGTGTTTTTAGTCTCGGTATCCGACACAAACGCGTTTAAACGTACAAATACATTCTTATAATTTAATTCCACGTCATTAGGTTTTAGTTTTATTCACACGGACTCACCTCTCAAAAGCTTGCACCCGTAAGCCACAATGAGCGCAGTAAACCTCGTGACTCCTTCTTAAATCTGTTAGCAACTAGACACGCCCCCTTTGTACAACCCCGTGTTCTGATTGGCTCATCCCTCGAGGGGTTGGCCGCTATTTGTCACATTTTGCCATCGATCGTGCGTGACGTAACGCCTGACGAGCGTTGCTTTGCGTTGATGTCACTGTGCTGAATAAATGTGGCAGCAAAATGAGTTTGGATTGTTTCTACTTTTGACCATCATTCATTAAGAAAACATCTATACAATTAAAGTGATTTTATGGTTTAACATAAGAAAACATACTGGACATTACTGTAAACATGCTATAAGTTACTGTAAACATACTGTAGATTACTGTAAACATACTGTAGATTACTGTAAACATACTGTAATTACTGTAAACATACTGTAATTACTGTAAACACACTGTAATTACTGTAAACATACTATAAATTACTGTAAACATACTGTAATTACTGTAAACATACTGTAATTACTGTAAACACACTGTAATTACTGTAAACATACTATAAATTACTGTAAACATACTGTAATTACTGTAAACATACTGTAATTACTGTAAACACACTGTAATTACTGTAAACATACTGTAGATTACTGTAAACATACCAAAAATTACTGCAAACATACTGTACATTACTGTAAACATACTATTAATTACTGTAAACACACTGGACATTACTGTAAACATACTGTAAATTACTGCAAACATACTGTACATTACTGTAAACATACTATAAATTACTGTAAACGTACTGTACATTACTGTAAACATACTATAAATTACTGTAAGCATACTGTACATTACTGTAAACATACTATTAATTAATGTAAACGTACTGTACATTACTGTAAACATACTATTAATTAATGTAAACGTACTGTACATTACTGTAAACATAATGTAAATTACTGCAAACATACTATTAATTACTGTAAACACACTGGACATTACTGTAAACATACTGTAAATTACTGCAAACATACTGTACATTACTGTAAACATACTATAAATTACTGCAAACATACTGTACATTACTGTAAACATACTATAAATTACTGTAAGCATACTGTACATTACTGTAAACATACTATTAATTAATGTAAACGTACTGTACATTACTGTAAACATACTATTAATTAATGTAAACGTACTGTACATTACTGTAAACATAATGTAAATTACTGCAAACATACTGTACATTACTGTAAACATACTATAAATTACTGTAAGCATACTGTACATTACTGTAAACATAATGTTAATTACTGCAAACATGCTATAAATTACTGCAAACATACTATAAATTGCTGTAAACATATTATAAATTACTGCAAACATACTGTACATTACTGTAAACATACTATTAATTAATGTAAACGTACTGTACATTACTGTAAACATAATGTAAATTACTGCAAACATACTGTACATTACTGTAAACATACTATAAATTACTGTAAGCATACTGTACATTACTGTAAACATAATGTTAATTACTGCAAACATGCTATAAATTACTGCAAACACACTCTAAATTACTGTAAGCATACGGTACATTACTGTAAACATACTCAACATTACTGTTGACATACTGTACATTAACATACTGTACATTACTGTAAACATAGGGCACATTACTGTAAACATACTGTAAATTAACATACTCTACATTGCGGGAAAAATATGGTATACTACTGTAAACATACTGTGAATTAACATACTCTAAATTACTGTAAGCATACGGTACATTACTGTAAACATACTGGACATTACTGTAAACATACTGGACATTACTGTAAACATACTGGACATTACTGTAAACATACTGTACATTACTGTAAACATACTGGACATTACTGTAAACATACTGGACATTACTGTAAGCATACGGTACATTACTGTAAACATACTGGACATTACTGTAAACATACTGGACATTACTGTAAACATACTGTACATTAGCATACTGTAAATTACTGTAAACATACTGGACATTACTGTAAACATACGGGACATTAACATACTGTAAATTATTTCCATACTTATCTATTCTATATAATTATTGTACATATTACATATATATTCTGTACTTACTGCTTATTGCACTTCTGGTTAGATGCTAACTGTATGGCCTTGAACCTTACATATGCAGTGACAATAAAGTTGAATCTAATCTAAAAAGAAATGGCCAATAAATGTAACATGCGTCAGTAAGCAACACAATTCCCGAACGACCAGGGAAAGTGAATACCACACAGAGTGAATTCTCTGGATGTGTTTACAAACATGAACAACAAAAGATTCCTGGCAAAGCACATCATGATGCTGACCAATAGAGAGGAATGTGGAGGACAAACAGCCAGTGCTTCCATTGGATTACCTGTGGCATTATGAGGGTTCAGAGGGTTTACTGTTAGGGCACAGTGGCAAAAAAATCCTTTATGAACAAACACATATTTACTAGATGTGAACACATCCTTCTTTTTAATTAAAACCTACCACTTTTTTATTGGTGTGAACTCAAAGCTGTGACATGTTAATCATTACACGTCTTTATTATTTCATCTGAATTATTGTGAACAAGGTATGGTATCCCATTGTTTTGACACCCTATTGTACATCCCTATGCTATTCAATTAAAGCTGATCATGTTAAAAGATACACAGCACTATTTTGCCAAAAGTATTCGCTCACCCATCCAAATAATCAATACCCGGTGTTTCAATCACTCTCAGTCTGAAGGCTTCAGCTTATCAAGACATTTTGGACAATTCCATGCTCCCAACTTTCTGGGAACAGTTTGGAGCTGACCTCTTCCTCTTCCAACATGACATTAGTGCAAAAAGCAAGGTCCATAAAGACATGGATGACAGAGTCTGGTGTGGATGACCTTGACTGGCCTGACCTCATCCTGATAGAACACCTTTGAGATGAATTCAAGCGGAGGCTGAGACCCAGGCTTTCTCTTCCAACATCAGTGTGTGACCTCACAAATGAGCTTCTGAAAGAATGGTCAAAAAATCCCATAAACACACTCCTAAACCTTGTGGACAGCCTTCCCAGAAGAGTTAAAGCTGTTATAGATGTAAAGGGTGGAACGAAATCATATTGAACCCTACAGATTAGGAATAAGATGTCACTCAAGTTCATATGCGAGTCAATGCAGGTGAGCGAATACTTTTGGCAATATAATGTATATGTAAAAGGACTGTGTTGATGTTGAGTGTTGAATTTAAGCACATGAGCTCATCACACAGTTAAAGCGCTGTGAAGATTTTATTGTTGGGCTGATTGTTATTTCATATGAAATCTAACACAGGCATTTTTTCAAATGGAGAATTAAGAACGTCCAGTAACATCCGTTATGAACAGTTATTTATATTTAACTTATTTAATAACTTACTGTATCCACCCCTAAAATTATGAATTCTTAGATCATCAATGTATTAAACTGAGAAGGATAAGGCAATAAAAAACAAGAAGCTCTGGGTGATATGAATCAAAGTGATAGTTACCCCAAACTGACAATCTGTGTCAACATTAACTGACTCTTTTGTTATTCACTTGCAAGAAAAATGCAAGAAAATAGGTGCTAGTAACAGATAATATCCAAAATATCTCATTTTGTGCTCTGCAGAAAGAAAAGTCATGCAGGTTTAAAATAACAAAGGTCTTACGAATTTTCATTTTTGAAAGATCATACCATGACATTTGTCAAAATCACTGCAGATGGCAGTATAGGATCATCATATACACTTGGCCATGATACACAAGCTTACTGTCCTTCAATCTGAGGGAAAGCCCCCAAAAGACTAAAATGAGATCACAAGACACCTTGTGAGAGCTTCTTTTCCAGAAAGCACGGAAATAGAAAGTAAAAGTAAAGAGGTTTTTGTTTCATTTTTGGGGTGTTTTCACATATCTTCTCTGGAAACTTGAATTGGTATACAATGAGCATGACTGCGAAGCACCCAACCAAACAAAAAGGAAAAATCTTTGAATGCTATAAACAAATAATCGGCTTTAAAATGTAAAATAACAAAGAAATGCATATATTGTGAAGACCAAGAATACAAAATCACAGAATTCACTTAAAAGGCATTTGAATAGTACAGACAGGATGTTACTTGAGCATGTTTTATCTTCCATTCCTTCAATTACCATAATTCAAAGTGTATAATAGTCTTTGTGAAACCGAAACCAACAATATACAGTCTTCATCTAAACCTCCCATTGTGATAAAGAAAGATTCTTTTCTATGCTCAGATGTGATGGAAGGCCTGTCGATTCATGGCCTACAGTCAAGATAATGTTGTTTAGAGTTACTGAAGTGGAAAGTACGTCATCGTGGCTTATGGCACCGGTCATGCAGGGTCGATGACAGACAGTCAGGATGAGGAAAAAATGACGCATATCTGTCAAAGGACAGTCCCAAATATATTGGACTGCCATAAAACGTGCCATTGTTACAGAAAAAATAGCCTTTGCTTATTCAGATCTGATGAAAATCTTTTTTCCAGTTCCAGGGCATGACAGGGTGTTCAGCGACACATCATATGATGTTTGTCCAATGGTCTGCGGCTTACCACACAATATTACACAACTTAAAGGGAAAGGGCTAGTTTACTTACCCTTTATATATGTTTATGTATCATAAACATGAAATTTATTATTGCAAGTTAAAAATGAAAAACTTCTGGTTGAAGTACTTTAATAATGCCTTTATTTCTCCAGCAATAGATATTCGATAATAAATATGCTTTTCAGACATTCATTTCTTTTTCAATGCATGCGTGACAATAAATAGGATTATATTTTCCTGATGTCATAATACTGGTTTAATTGCAGTGAGACAGCTTGTGGAACACAACAGCGACAAACTTCACATTGAATGCTTGATTGCATGTATATACACACACACTGTATACATTATACATTATATTATAATACATTATATTCATATAATACTTCCCCTTTAAAATTCTTCACCTTTACAATTTTTCTAACTTTCTTGACACAATACGCAGCCTTTTAAAGTTTCTCCACATTCCACATTCACTGTTACATAATGTCTTAAATATACTGTATTCGAAAAACTATTAACAAATTATACAAACAATTTGCTGAATTGTTCACAGACAAAGACTTCTCATGGTAAAATCCTACATTTTATGCACTGTTGGGTTTAACTGCAATATTACTTCTTAATAGAAAAATAAAATAATTATCTTTATTCTAACTTTATAATTTTGATGAGTTAACTTTTATTTAGTTTAGACATGTTGGTAAACGAGAAGTTCATAGAAGTTTATGAGAACCATGCTTTTGTAGTTGTCGTTTTCAAGGTAAATGTTTACATATAAATACTGTAAAACTATTGTACCATGTCCAATCACGATAATAATTTCCCTTTAATAGAATAACATCAAGTTATTTTTATAGCTTAATATCTTGTGCAAACAGTTGCTATAAATAAACTTACAATAATTTCTTTTTTACAATTACTTTAGAAAAGAAGGAAGAGGAAGGCTCAGCATCCATGCTCCTATTGTCTCTCAGACACCACTTGATCCTGCGCAGATCTGAGCTTGAAAGGTTGGTCTTCAGGTTTAAGACAGCGAGAACATGCTGCTCACTAGCAGAAAATAAAAACAAAAATGATACAAAAAGTGCATCACAAAGCATCGTAGAACTGTGCATGTTTAAAGATGTGTATCAATGTGATATGTTGCCATATGTTGGATCAATCTCAATGAGAATTTACAACACGGTGCCCGGCATTTGTTGGTGTAATAGTTTGTTGCCATTTGTTGGACTGATTAGGCTTTTCATCGTAAAGGCATCTGTGAGCAGGTTGCAAAATAAATCCTCTAATTTTATCCTTTATTCATTTTTTATCCTCTAATTTGAAACCTTTACACCTAGTTCAACCTGCAAAACTTATAGTGACAAAGCAGCCTAAATACCATTAATTTAGCTTTTCCTAGAATCATTATAAGGTCAACCACAATTGGGAACGCCTACTAGTGAGGAATCAATGCACTTGTTGTTTCTAAAGGCTTTAATAGACTAACCTCAAGTCAGGAAAGACTTTTGCTAGTGTAACGATCTCAAGCTGTAGGCTTCCAGGGTCCTGAAGTCTAAGAATCTCAGACAACTTTGGCAGTATTTCAGGAAGCCATTCCTCTTTGGACCCCTTGTGAAGAGAATGGTCATTTATTTGAAAAGGCGCAAAAGTAGACTGGTTTTATTCAAGACAAACTTTGAATAGATTCTGTTTCACCACAATTCATTTTGTTCTTGGAACAAGGAAAACTACATTGACCATTGAGTTAACATCAATGTTTGTCTGTGAATGACCCTATGTTATATTGTGTCTACAACAATTGTAAAAGTCGTTTGTATGCAATGCAGCATGTCACGCAGAAAACGTAGTAGTTTTTATATCCATGCAAACAAAACATCAAAATTTATCATGCTTTACTTAATTACAGTATTACCATTTTAACCGATCAATAGTGTTCTATATACTGATCTATAGAGGTTTAACGTATATATATAGTGAATAACGTAGTTGCACATGTGGTGTTTTTCTGCATATATGTGTTTGTCCACTCACCTCTTTGGCAAAAACAGAGGAGATTATTTTGTTGTCTTGGCACATGAAATCTGCAGTTTTCTCCTGCTGTGATTTCTCTTTCAGTTTTAGTTTTCTCTTCATCATTCGCCTCACATACTCAACCAATACTTCAACATGCAGCTCGCAAAGCAGTTCCTATACACAAACAGTCACAGAGCTTTTACATATATAGGAGCAACAAAACAACATTAAGGATACTTAAACCACACACAAATAATTGCATATTAAAATATAAAGTAGGCATTTGCTGGTGTATCTAACAATATGCTTAACTATCATTTTGCAATTTCTCCCAAAAAGTGTGAAATATTTAAAAAGTTAAATCTAAAACCTGAAAAGGTTAATTAATATAACAATAGACAATCAATTGTTAGGTTGGCCTGCTTTTCTTAAAAAAGTAACTTTTTTATATAATTGCGCAATGTATTCACATTATTCGTTCTTAACATCCCATTGATTAAATACCGTGCAAGCTTTTAAAATACATTATTGTAATCAATAGTGCTTCAATAGTGACCTCACGGCAGACGGGTTTCAGATGTTTCAGATTATCTATGTGATATTCAATCACATTCACCAGCCCATTTATAACCTCATCGTGCCTTGCAAACCAGGTTTCTATCCACAGCTTACGGTAGAGTGGCTGTTCACAAATAACACAAAGAAAACACATGTAGTTAGTTTCTAATGCATATTGCTAATGTGATTATTTAAAAAATGCAAAACTGACCAAAATGTCTTTATAGAGAGGCAGCAATATATCAGTTAATATCGGTTTAAAAACTGCGTATGATCAGGGCCAATATATACTGTCAATCAAAAGATAAAATAAATATCAATTGAATAAGAATTTAGTTAATGCGAGATAATAAAACGGTATCAGATGCATCTCATCTAACAGATACCACTCTAATAATCAGAATAATCTAATAACTATCGGTATCGGTGCAACTAAATAATACAATCTACATTTACATTTACATTTAGGCATTTAGCAGACGCTTTTATCCAAAGCGACTTACAATAGTGGAGGAGACAATGAAGCGGTAAATAGCTGATCTAAACTTGATATTTCCTGTTACACCTTTAGATAAACTATATACTATATCACATGAATTCTGTTGACTTTAGCTTGAAGTAAATAAAAAAAATTCTTTACCAACCTTCAGTTCTTTGTGAATTTGACCGAGAAAGTATTTGTGACAAACTGTTTTGACATTTGCTATTGTGGTCAAACACGCAATTTTATTCTCCTCTGGAAAAAGGTTTTCTGCCTTTTGTATATAATCCCTTAGAATATAGAAAAAATAATAGTTAGCCACAATATAATTATATTGGATTTAGTTCATATGAAAAATGCACAACTTTGCAAAATTATGGCATACAAATAAACATTTAAAAAAAGGTTTTTGATATATTTATAATAATACACATTTAAATATTTCAGGTGGGTTAATCATGTTCTAAAGTACCAAACCAATGAAGCCAATCAGCAGTAAGGTTAGGGAAAAGAACAAGCTGGCATTAGAAAGACTTGGCAAATAATAAGCACTGCGTCTGAAAATTCTCATATGTTAATACAAAAAATATATCAGCATTAAAGCAGTATTTATATCAATCAAACTTACCTAAACAGATGAATGTTAACTAGACTTGCACTAAGAGTTGGAGAAATATTTTCTTGCTTTGATTTAATAAGATCCTCCAGACAGGTCATATAGCTGCCATTGAAAAACAAGGAGAAACAGCCTTACACAAACTGCATAAACATTATAAGATTTAATATGCAAGTAAAAGTAATGTAAATGTATTTACTTTACTAGAAAACTGTCCAACTGGCATAGAATGTACCCAGATTTACTTTCGGAGCCCATAATTGTTTTAATGTCTTTAACAGTTGGATCAATAAGCTATAAAACAAGAGTGGTGTCAGTAAGGTCAAAAAGGCATTATTGAGTTTGGACTTGTCGCCTTAACACGCATAAATGAGAGGTTCACCAGAATTTAGAACCTACAGATATAACATCCACCGCAAGGCCGCTGAAGAAGTATCCTTCCATCAGGCTAGGTCCTATCCCATCACTCAGTCTTTTCATTTCTTTCTCAAAAGCATTTGACAACCACTTTCTGACTTCATGCTGAAAACAAAGTAAACATGTGTTAAAATGAAAAGCAGTCTCTCATATTCATAAATCATTCATAGAAACTTTATTAAGAAGAACATTCTCTTAATTGTCATCAAGAAATGCCTTCAGCAAACCCTCTCATAAATATAATCATCTGTTCAAATCTTCTGTTGTCTAAAATCTTGCCAGGGAAAATTTATGTTCATGTATAGCTTGTTTAATAAGTGTTACATGTATACATTACTTGCTTTAAAAAATGTTTAAAGTATCAGATGCAGTTTCTGCCACTCTTATGTTAATCTTGAGTGCATGTAGTGTAGAATTGCGTTCATATATCCGAGAAGTATTTGTTTTGCATTGACAAAAGACAGAGAAAGCTTTATGACTATTACTGGAAAAAGCAGAAAACCTGCTTTAAATGTTATGTTTTATCGTTTTAAATTATTGCTTAAAATGCCCTCCATTTAAAAAAACTTAAAGAAAATGTTCAAATCATTTTCTAGATCATTCTAACCCACTTTAATAGATCACAGCCATGCCTCATTCTTTCATGCACTTGTGTAAGCCGTCATACCTCTTTATATGAAAAGTACTGTTCCTGTAATTTCTTAAGATCTTCTTCAGGCAGCAAAGGTCCAAGTGATGATTGGTTGATGTATTCCTCCAGTTCTTTGTGCTTTAACACATCCCTAAAACATATTTTAAAGTAACCAGAAGAATTGTTTTTACACAGACATCTTAAACCTTTAGTAGACCCACTGTCTACATTTATCAATTAAGTCTCAGATGTTTAGTTTAAAATTCATAGTGAAGTGTAAAATGGAAACAAACCAAAAATGATGACAATAATGTGGTCAACTTGGTAGTTGTAGCTTTATATTCAAGCAAGTTGAGACTTTAAGTGGATATCATAAGTTTAAAGCTACAATTAAACTAGCTCATAGCCTTCTGTTCCTAAAGTGAAAAATTGTCACTTGGACATTTCTGCTTACCAAGGGTAGAACTTGAAAACCCAGCTCAATATGTAGTGGCAATCCTCAAAATCAACATTATTACTTGCAAGCTCTTGGAGTCTGGTGGAGAATGTCTGATGGTAAAGCATGGCATACGTTCTGCAAATGTCAAAGTCTGATGGATAACATTCTCTCAACCTTCTAACCACCCTAAGGAGATCTTTTTGTACTTGCTTGCCCATCCGGCACACTTCTCTCTTTAAGGAAGTAGACAGCTTCTCTTCCCCATACTCCGGTTCATCTGCGTTCTTCATTCGATCCTCCACAACCATCTGGAGAAGAGAGTCATGGATGTCTCTGCACCTTACTGGTCTCCATGGGGGACGTTCCTCAGCTGCCATCTTTTCCCAGCGTTTGTCTTGTTCCTCCTCTTGAAGTATGGAGGTCAACGCACTCATGAGTTTCTCTTGGTTGTCGTCATTTAAAGACTCATAGATGGTCATCCTCAGACGAAGAATGAAGAGTTCGTAATCAGTTTGCAACTTGTCTTCATCTTCTTCTGCTCTTGCCGGTTTTTTCGCACCAAAGAGACGTTCCTCAGCTGCCATCAATATCTGCTGAGCTTCAGCCAAGCGGTTATGTTCCAGGTTCCCATTGAAATCAAGGTCTAAATCATTTTATAAAGGGAAAATACATATAATCAACTTGTTTTTTTAAAATAAATGTTTTAAAATGATGTGTTACAACCTGTATATGACTCATATATGGAACGCAATAGAAGATATTTTAAGATATTTCCATGGTTTTGTATCCATACTGACAGATCATGGGATCTAAATTTCTTAAAAGCTATCTTTGTGTTTGTGTGTATTTTTTGAAGGAAATTTTATTTGAGAGTTTTAAGTTATATTATCTTGTTTTCATGTTCTATATTATTTCTCTTGCTGTGATTTATGTGATTTTTTCTTAAGTAGATATGATTATCAATTGATCTTATTTTAAAGTTTGCCATGAGTCATTGATGTGAAGCAATAAAGCTTCCTGTGCTGATTTTACAGTATTGGTGAAACATATTTTACTTTTCAGTACCCAACAACATTGTTCTACTTTACCTGACAGAATTGCAGTAGCTCCACATTTGGAACTCTTTCTGTTCTTTATGAAGTCCAGAAATTTGATTTTATCTGAAAACTTCTTATTGTTTTTCACACGACCCTTCTCAGACTCATCAGCAGGATTTTCAATACTGTCAACGACCATATCTAAAATAAAAAGGGAAAATAAACAGCATTTCAATAATAAACATTGTTTAAACATCGTCACCTTGCCCATTCATATTTAATCCAAACTGAATTAGTGTAAATGGTCTCTTCTGCAAAATAAAACACATTTTTATTATTCACCTATTTAAATGGGTCTACACAAACTAAACACATCAATGCTGTCTTTAAATAATCAAATTAATACTTAAAAAGTATCACACTTTGTCCTGCATTATAGGTGCTTTAGATAGTTACAAGTTTCAGAATTTTTTGTTGAATATTCAACTTGCAGACGTCATGAAATCACAAGTTATTTATTGGCCAACAGGCACAAGATCGAGCTCTGGACGGCTCTAGACAAAGTTGCGTTTAGATGCTGATTCCTACTCTGTCCAGAGCTCCATCTGCCTGAGGATGGCTCACCATACTTGGCTGTATGTCACTTTCACTTTCAATCAGAGAGAATCACTCTGTACATTCCAGGAGAAGCTGGCAGAAGCTGGCTGAAGCTCGCTTTTTCTGGAAACAGCCGTAAAGCTGCATCTGTCTTCAGCATATGGGAGAAAACCAATGAACTTTTTGGATCTGTGAACAATGCGATGCTACACTACATGTACTCAAGTTTATCATAAGATTGACAGTCACTCAGTGTTTACTTCTCCTTTAAATCTCCTAAGAGAATCAGTTAACACATCAATAGCATCATCTTCCACGCGTTTGCCGATAGTTCAGCATCTTTCGGTAGCGTGCACTGAATTTCATCACTTGTATCAAAACTTCCAATGTCAATGAGATAAAGCAACAATGCTATATGTGCATCTGATAAAACACAGACTGCTGTTGCTGTCAAACATGGATCAGTTTTCATCACAGCAGATCAAAATAGCAAACACACAAGGACCACACTTCAGAAAACCGACCAGTAAAGCTTGTGTTGCTTACATTTATTATAGTTTTTAGGTGTTTATTTCACGTGTGCCCACCATGACAGCAATGAAACAAAGTGTAAACCATGAAGGAAACATATAGTCAAAATGCTTTAAAGCCATGATTGTAAACAATGTGAATAGAATAAAAGTCACTATTGTAAAATGTGATGTATAGATAATAGTCTACTAATAATACAAGTTCAAGTAGTATACAATGCTGATAATTAACAATTTACATGAAATTCATTAAAATAAGAGCCAAAGTGAATACAGAAAGCTCATACATTAACCAGCAGACCAACTAAGATTGCTATGAACTTTATGATTATTTCTTACCTTTTTTCAGTTTATAAAATGCCATTATATGTGATGAACAGCACAAGGATCAGTTCTCCATCTGCTGTGCGTTCAGCTGGGAGAGTCTTCTGCAGTTTATTTTATAGGCTGATGAAATCCACCCAATCATCATGTGACCAGGAGACTTAACTCTTACAGAACCCCTTTACACAGACATTGTGTTTTCAGTATTCTGTTTTTCATCACATTTTTTTGTGTCTTTAAATAACAATTTCCTGGCGGTTCTATCATCCTATATACCCGTTTTGTCTGGTGCGATGGCCCTAATGCCATATATCTTTAGTCATTTGTTTTATGGTTGCTGGGTATGTGTATACATTTTCTCAGATATTTGGGAGGTACTCCAGCTGTCCATGTGGAAACCGAAGTGGGACAAACTGTGAACTGTAGATTGTAATTGTGTAATTAGCCAGAAAAGCAGATTATTGTAAAAAATAATTAATGTGTCTTAGTAAATATCACAAACATTTACATTAAAACTTGAAATTAAGTTTACATTTTATATCTCTAATTTTACAAACGCATTTTTAAGAAATAAGATTTGTTATATAAAAAAGAAAAAAAATATAAACTAATAAAAAAGTAAATATATAAACATATAAATATACAACCAACTTTTTGCTGAATTCTAATAAAAAATTAGGTAATCAGATTTACAAATGTTTACTTGCATATGCACAACATTCAAAAAGTGTATTTAATTAAGCTTTGAAATTTACAATTTTTTGTATAAATGTTTTATATTAAATCAAGGTAAATTTATTTGAGTGTGTAAAATTAATTTATATTTAGTTTAACATTTACATTTAATCATTTGGCAGATGATTTTATCCAAAGAGATGTTTATTATTTTAGATATTTTTTCTATTATTTTATTTATTTTTCAGTGGCCAATTATCACTGCAGAGCAAATGGTGGTAAAATTACTTGTTCAGGGACACTTCTGTTATTGTCTGCTGGCACTGGGATTCGAACCCACAACCTTCTGCTTACAAGTCCAACCCTCTAACCTCCAGTCCACATCTGACCCCTCAGTTTTAGTTCTGCATAACACTATATTCCTCTTATAATATGTCAAGAAGTTGGGAATGCTGGGTTGAGCATCTCTATGTCATTTATACACAATGTTGCTCTTCTCTTTCCGTATAAAGGATTTATATAAATAGTTAGAAATCTGTCTTACAATAACTTTATGATGGTTAACTGTACTGTAAAGGTTTGGTGAGTATAAAAATAAAAGCATAACACCAATGTAAAACCTAGTGGTAGTCCCTTTACCCCCACCCAGTTGATTCCTCTTTATTCTTCACTTTCCAACCCATTAAGGGCATGAAAAGCCCCTAAAACATATATCAGGGGTTTTACATAACTTTAATGGGATTAGGTATTGCTGAGTAAGCATGGAGTGAAGTCATGAGGATCTTCTTGACGGGAATGTACACAAGCCCATTGGCACAGACTGATGTACATATTTTGTTTTTAATAACCGTGTCAGTTTAGTTGATAACTTCAAGAAAGAGCAACGATTCTAACAATAGCCATAAGTAATGAAAATGTTTTGGGTTCACATACAAGAATCCTGAAAACAGCACTTTGTGGCAAAGAATCAGCTCTTTCCTATGCTAATTTCCTGTTCTTTTTGTGAAGGACAAATAAGCGGAATGCCATGCCAAGATAAGGCTTTTAAAGTGGGCACAGTCTTCCAGCACCATGTGAGGCATGAAGAAAACAATCATGTTAGGGAAGGTCAACACACACCTATCCTTTTAGCTTTCTCAATGTCCGTTTTTTACAGATCACTTTTTCATATAATGTCCTGCAAATATATTAACATTCCCCAGAAGACAATATAACAACAATAAAACTGCTGATGGTGCTTACAGGTTTCCATCTGCATAAGTGAATGTTTGTAGAAGCAATGTTTGGTTTAATTAAAGGAAAAACCTAATGCATGTCCCAAGAAAGGCTTGAAAGTAGCCCGCATTATAAGACTTTACTGTCACTGTGGAAAGATATTAAATGGGGAAAGGTTCTGGAAAATAATGTTTAGGCCCTGGAGGGTAGTTTAGCAGCTCAGAACAAACAAGAGATTTAAACGAACTCTACAAGGACCTTGTTTCACAAACAAGACTTAAAGTTGACCCAAAACTGACTATTCAATCATCATCTACTCACCCTCTTGTCATTTCAATTCTGTTTGACCTTCTTTCTTCTGCAAAACACAAAAGAAGATATTTTTAAGAATGCTGGTAACCAAAAACTGTTGGTCTCCATTGACATCTGTTTTTCGGCACTTTGGATTTGGTTAATAGCATTCTTTGAAATATCTTCTTTTGTATTCTGTTGTAGAAAGAAATTCATAATTTTCAAATTAAATGAGGGTAAGTAAATATTGACAGTTTTATTTTGGGTGAGCTATCCCTTTAAGATTAGTTCTAGACTAAAAAGAAGGTTCGAGCATCTCAACGGAGAATAATCTTAAGTATATCTTCTGCCAGTACCATTGTTTTTAAACCATTGGTGTTTTCAAGATATGCCTTATTTGGGGAAACTGGGCCTAATAAAATATAAGAAGGATTTACATTTATTATGAAAACAGGGTGAGCATGAACTTCTTTAAGTATACTTTTGATTCCATCTGTAGCTTTCTATCTCTATTCTTGCACCGCTTAGAGCCGGGCTGTTTCCCGGAAACCCCGTGGTTTCCCAACCACTCCAGAAAAAGCTTTCCTCTCACTGCTGCCTCCAAATGTTCATCACGGAAATGAACGTTCAAATGTGGATGAAGAACAATTACATCATCAATTTAAAATCTAAAATCATCTGAAGTTTATTCTGCATTTATATTTATCATTTTAAAGAGTAACACAAAATGCAGAACATATACATAAAAATACATATACATGCAATTCAACATGGAAAGGCATTATTTTCATTTTATATTGACATTTAAATACAGGATTTCATTCAATGTCAGATGGAGTTATTCTTCAATTTGATTTCAAACTATAAATGAGATCAGAAATAATGTCTTGTCTTTGTATCAGTTGGACAGTGACATCTAGTGATGTTCTGTTTCATTTTACTTTAAAAAAACATTAAAATGTTTATATTTACATGGATCTCATATATAGCCGCAGACAAATCAAGAGACTTTTAATTTTCAGTTTTCTGAATTTACTGCACACTTCTGAATGTAAATCATTTCTTAAATTCCTTCATGTTGACATTGAAGGCCTAATAAATGACTCCGTAAAGGCAGTTAATGAGATATTAGTGCAAAAGCCTCAACTAAACTTGCACTTTTTATATCGCTTCACACTGTAAGTGGAGTAATATTTTATAATTGATGTCGAAATGAATGGCTTTGACTGTATGTTGTTGAATAAAGTTGAAAGTTGTAGAATGAACAGCCAATAAGAACACAGAATAGACAAACTCTCAGGGTCTGATAAAATAACAAGAAAACAGTTCTGTAAAGTCCAGTCAAAAGTATAACAATTATACAAAAGTATAATAATATAACATTTTATTTTATTAATTTTTTTTAGTTATACCATAATCCCATAATTGGCTTTGTTTTATTTCATTTTTTGGGTGGGTTTTTTATTATTCTAACATGTAGAAAAATATGAATGTGTGAGTGACACCTGCTGGTTGAAGAGAGGATTTATTTCTATTTTGAGATTAGAACTAGTATCCAGAAGAGGTCACTAGTTCACTTCAAAACAGCAGTCTCACCAAAAACACAAAGCACTATCAAATGATAAATGATCAAAATGAAAATAATAATAATTTCATTTTGTTTTATAACACTTAATTGTAACTCATCCCATGTTGCTTGAATGGCTAAATTCTATACATAACCTACATGTCTATAAATGTCAGTAATGTGCTCTAAAAACCCAATCTGTGCATACATTAATTACACCCAAGGGGGGAACCGGGACTGCCCCAAAGCCACCATGAGAAACCCGGACACGTGCATGTTCCCTTTGTGTGCATCATCCAGCTCACAGTCATCCTCAGACTGATGACAAATCCACATGGCTGCTTGAAGGCTGTTGCATGTTATCTAGCGGGGGCTTCTGTGCATCTGTTCTTATCATCTGCTCATTCTTGTTAACAGCAGTTATTCATGACATTAAACTCTAAAGCACTTTGAAGGATATTTTGGGTTTAAATTCAATGTAATCACACATAGTATGTAGTTGTAAATGAAACAAGATCTATAAAAACAATGAACAATTGTATTGATTCACTTCCATTGTATGGACACAAAACCAATGCAAGTCAATGGGCACCATTGGTCTTCTTTTACCTACGTTATTCAATATATTTCATGTTTTGCAAAAGAAAGTAAGTCATGCAGGTTTAAAGTGTAAAGAGGGTGAATAAATGATGACACATATTTCATTTTGGGGTTAACTAACCCTTTGAGATGTTTGCACATTCACACATATACCTCGTCCTTCATATACCGGATTTAAATGTCATATTAAATAGAACTGGTTATATTTCATTCTCATGTATGAATTAAAACGTAAGCTAAAATAAAATTCAACTACAGTTATTCCCAATGTACTGTATTAACCCCTGACCTGTGAAAATCTGTTCACATCAACTGTCATCTTGAGTCACAAAGTTTATTCTGTATCAGAGTCATCACTGAAAATCAGAACACAATGTATCTCTTTCTCTCAGTGGAGGATGCTGGTGTCAGCTCACTGGCAGTAAAATCTAATGACAGCACGCGAGGAGCTGTTTGGCTGTTTGAATCTGGTTGAAACATATTTCAAAGTCAGGATCTCACGTTTCAGGATCTCGGATAGTTCCTCTAAAAATAAGGTTGTGTGATCATTTATTCTACCTTTTGTCATTTCAAACCATAAAACATTTTGAACTTTTAATGTATGGAAACAATGCCAATTCAAGTGAATGGGTGCCAGTTATCAACATTCATTACCCATGATATTTGTGTTCTGCAGAAAAATATAGTTATTCAGATTTTAATAAAGGAGAATGATTTTGGGTGAACTTATATGTGTATTATCAAAACCTTTCTGTTAATTAAAAATGACTTTTTGGACTAAATATATAAAAATGGTATGCACTTTATTGCACTAAAGTTATGAACTAAAAATGATGAGTTGACAAAAGCAAAAACTGAAATAAAGCTTAATGTTGGTTGATCTTATGTGGAAGAAGACACTTAATAAAATTAAAAAATTTAAAAAGCAAAATTTATCAATAGATCACTGAAATAAAACAAATTTATATTAGGTTCAGGTGTCTTAAAGCAGGGAAATACAACTCATTCCAAACCTGTAGCACCTCTAAAGAAGAATGTTGGAACAACAATCTTTTAACAGAACAGGTGGGGTTTTTTGGGTGACAGAATGTAAATAATAATATTATCATAGATATAGATATAATGTCAATATTATTGATATCAATGTGATATACTCACAGAATGTTCTTTACATTGTGTAGAATGATTATATGTATAAAAAATAAACACCTTAAAGTGACTTTTCACAGGCAGGTTCACATATATTAAAATGATCTTTATACATGAACAAGTGCAATACAGATTAATTTTTGTAAGTATCACACAATTGTTTGCCTAAAACTCCATATAGACATCCTGAAGTATAGATATACTGGGAATCTGTTTGGATCATACGACTGGTGGATGTTCGAAGCCTTTAAATGCATTCACTTTATTCCTCGTTAGCTGTTTTCTCGTGGATCGAGTCTATTAACAGACAGCACCACACTTCCAAAAGAACCCATGAGTCTGTATTTGGAACTCCTGCGACTCAATAAGAATAATAATCACCCTGGTAACCGGAGGGCATTTCCTAATCAGATTCCCAGAGGCTCATCCTCAAGCCTGTAATGTAAATGTGCTCATTATCTCTTCTCATTCACCTCATTTGTTCCCTCTTTTCAAATGGCACAACATTCGACAAGAAAACAGTTTCTTTTAGAGTTCCTGTAGAAATGTACGCGCTATAATTGTTCCTTATCAGAGGAATGGCAAGTGTTGTGGACCCTATCGTCACATATTATATTATCTGAAGGTAATAGATCGGTTTGTAGTGTAGAGTCAAATTGCTTTTTGATAGCACATCATGTGGTCCAGAAAAGAATCAGAATGTCCTTTTTTGTCATGATAAAAGATTCAGACGTGCCAATTTCTCACCCACGTGTTTGTAAGATGCTGTGAATCTGAAGATATTTCCATGCTTGATCACAGATGTAAAGGGGATCAAGACATCAGCACACTTGAGAACGGGTGTATTTATGAATAAATAGTTGGCAATTAAATCAGCAGTTATGTTGATACGATTTAGCTCTGGACTTCAGAGGACACAGGTTGCTTAAGCTTCTTTTAAGAAGCATTCCCGCTGTTACCTTTTCCTCTCTTGAATCCATGTATTTTTGAGTCTCTTGCAGGCAGTGGTAGGAAAAGAAAAT
Organism: Triplophysa yarkandensis; assembly: GCA_033220385.1. Classification (NCBI taxonomy): domain Eukaryota; kingdom Metazoa; phylum Chordata; class Actinopteri; order Cypriniformes; family Nemacheilidae; genus Triplophysa; species Triplophysa yarkandensis. The sequence goes on along the minus strand of CM065658.1, from coordinate 9,579,347 downwards.
CTGAGACGGGTTATTTGGAGGAAGAAATTGAGGTCAGCACGACTTCTCGGTAATTTCATCTGAAGGAAATTAAAGTTAACAGGAAGCGACCCCTATGGAAATGAACTACCCGCAATCTTGATTATTTGAATGAACATCCAGATCTATTATCATGTGAAAGAAAAGTCATATGATTCAGACATCCATGCCCTATGACATGTTGTAATTGCAAATGACATAAAACACGTTTGGGAAGGCATGTGATGCAAGAAGACTGGTCTACTTTTTACATCTATGTGAGATGAGTATAAAATATTAGGCTTTATTTGGTGAAAGAAACTTCAAGAGAAGAGAAAGTCAACAGGAATGGTTCAGTGATATTTTACACCGATTTGGAAAACACAGAAAAGTTTGCATATATACAAAATACATTTTTAGATTGTGGTCAGTCCAGTGTCTCTTGAATTCTATTTTAACCTAACCACAGGTGTAGTTTATTGGGTGACATCATCACCCAGCATAAAGTCATGCAATGGCATTGCAAGAAGGACATTGGGCATAACATTGTCTAAGAAAGCATTTTGTTGTTAAAGGGATGGTTCAGGCCAAAAACAAAGTTACCCCATATTTTACTCATCCTCAAGGCATGCTTGGTGCACCCTATTGACTACCATGTTAGGGAAAATAACTTTAACAATATTGTTTTTCTGTTTTTGTAGAGTGTAAGGTACGATTTATATGTGGTAGTCAATGGGGTCAAAGAACTATTCGGTCCTAAGCATTCTTCCAACTATTTTTTCTCTGCGTTAATCAAATCAAAGAACAATTTCATTCAGGTTTGGAACAACTAGAGAGTAATTCAAGCCAGAATTTCAAGTTTCTCTAACAGTTTCCCTAGTTTGATAAAACAATATATTTTGGAATTTGGAATAATTGCTATCGGTAGATCAGTAAATGAATTAAAAGATTTTGCTTATGGGGTGGGATACTCTTGTTCCAGTTCTCTAAACGTCTTTAAAATGTCTTTTTTTGTAGGTTCTTGGGCCTCATGGATAACCATAATAGGAAATAAGACAAAAGTAATGCCCCTGGACTTTTAGCCGGCCTACAATATTCAACAAAACCGAAAAAATAAAGTCATTTTGTATCATGGTGGTCAATGGTGTCCAATAACTGTTTGCTTGCAACTATTCTTCCAAATATCCCTGTGTTGACAGCATGACATCTTTGTTCTGTGTCAGCTACCGTAGTGCTTTGAAATGGAGGGGAGTGATGAACTGAGCTGTTGGTTTCAATTCATGACCTTGACAGGCAAAAATGCCGCTAGATTTCACAAACTGGACCTTTAAATACAAACACGATATTTTTATCTTTTAAATAAACAAATCTTTTACAAGTGATGTTAAAGTCTGAATATTACTTCCTCCCATTGGAGCTTTCATTTATAGGCAGTGGTGAATCGAGTCTTGTTAATTCTCTCTCTCCATCTGAATGAACCGAATAAGGTTTAAGCGTGCGTTTGTGTGTGTGTGTGTGTGTGTGTGTGTGTGTGTGTGTGTGTGTGTTAACAGAATAGGGGTCTGGCTGACAAGGTTAAATTTAGCGGCTGATTAGACTGTATGAATTTTAATCTGCTTCTGACACAAGCTCAACAGCACCCCTGCGCTCACACAATCTCTCTCTAGCCTTTCACCATCTCGGTCTATCTCTCCTCTTTCTCTCGGCCTCACTCCACATATGTGCCTGGGGTTATAATGATAAGAATGGATAGAGATGATTTGAATGGGACTGAGGTTGGGGGGGCTTGACTCTCTCCGGCTCTCTCTTCCTTGATGAGATTGAAATGATTGGGAGTGATTGTGAATGCATTCATCAGAAACGTGACCCAGAGGGTGCGATGAGTTTATTGTCCTCCACAGATAACAGGTGGGCTTCGCTGGGAATCGTGTTGAATCACTGAACACCTCCACAAGATTTGAGTTGTCAGCTAAAGGATTTAGGCTGTCACAAATGGTTTTAGTGGCAGCTAGAAGGACATCTGTTGGTTTCGGGAACCCTCCTCTGCACCGTGTTACATCATGCAGGAGGATAAATACTAATGAAATAAATTGTGGTATACAAGCATTTGAACATTAAAAATCAGTTAACATTTAATCACCTTCTAGTTGAGCAATCAATATACACTTCTCGCACACAGAAATATATTTGGAAGAATGCTTGGAACCAAATAGTTTCGGCTCATCGAGATATTTTAAAGAACGTCGGATACATTTTTATTTTGGATGAACATCCCTTTATAAAAAATCTTGCATTAAATTGTCCTGCGGCACATAAATGTAAAATTGACAAATGACCTAACAAACTAATTTTTTTTTAGACAATAAAAGAAAAAAGGTAGTGGGTCGAGGGCTGTTAAGCACCAAAAAAGTACAGTACGATATGTTGTCTGCATGAACGATTATTTTCCACTTAAATCATGGTTTTCTATTTAAGCGGTAGTTTACTCCTATCACTATCAAAGGATCTCTTAAGCAAGAAGCAAATGACAGAGAGAAACTGCAGAATTGATGGTTGATTTTACATGATGTTTCCCAAACCCTCCTGCAGCTATAATTTTGTTTTTTGGATTTTTCAATAACCCCTCAGGCTGACTGGTGCTGAATGTGGTCATCAGAGATGATGCCTGCAGACAGTCATTAATTGAGGCCAGTCCATCTATTCACTCCATTTCATGGGTCAGACATGGAGGATGAAATTGTATAAGGAGACAGACATCCTGAAAGGGGAAACTTAATATTTTATTATGTCAAGTGAGTCTTTATGTGTTTGACCATGATGAAAATAGGATTTTGTACACATACAGAGTGGGTTTAATGGTTTTTTTCTGTTTTATATACAAATTTAAGTAAAGAAAAGCATATTAAAATGTTTCATAATCATTTAACATTGTTTTAAATATAATTATAAAATAAGTTGATATAATTGAAAAGGATAAAATAAAATAAATATTAAATATATTTAAATATAAATATAGTATAGACTATTTGCTTTAATTAGCTGTGCTTTTGTAAAGCATTCTTCTTCTACATTTTCTTCAGAAAATGAACTTACTTTATTTTCAAATGTCCTTGTTTCATTTCATAACTAGAGACTGCTGTTTACATCCGGAAACATGATAGAGTTTAGTTGTTTCAATAAAGTATCTCCTTATTGTCAGATGTTTTTTCCTTAAATTGTTTAGGAGACACATTCGACAATTCGTTGCCATAAAATTAGGTTCTGTCTAAAATTTGTTCATCATTTGTTCATTTTGTTGTTATTTTATTTTTCATCCCTAGAAGTAATTTAAACTGTTTAATCCACATCAACTTGAACTAGAAAAAAGTGTCCTTAATTATGAAGTACGTGTCCAAAATAATAGCCCAAAAGTGTATTTTTTCACACATTATTAGAACTCAAGTTATGTGTTTTAAAAACCGGTTCTATCTGCAAAATTCAGAAAATGCTTAATATTGTACATTTATTCGTTTATACATGAATTAATACATTTACGATCTCTTTCTTTTTCACGTATAAAAGAAAGATTTGTTTCCCCATATATTTTTTGATCTATGAAATGCAAAAACTTTGATGCTCAATATCTATGTTTTTAGATAATTCTATCAAATCTTTCAATTATATTGATTTTTAATTGTAGACTCGGTTTGTGACATTGTTAAGTTAGAAGCCTTGTTTATATTCCCCCTAAATGTACATTAGCTGAGCATTAAACATTTTGAGACAACCTTTCTTCTATCTGACACAGAATATGGGAGAGTATAATCCCAAAAGCCAGAAAACACAGGCCATGACCAGCCACAGATATGGTTGAATAGAGAAGAAGTGAGAGAAAGTGAGCGAGGAATGATTGTGACCAAAGGAGTGCTGCTGTTCAATGGTAATTGGATTTGTAACACTCAAAGGAGAAATTGCTCAGTGCTGGACGGCCATGTTTATTCATGGAAAGAGGTTTCATATCCTTCGGAGACATAGCTGGCCACTCAGGTGTGAAGGATTTAGGAGTGATGCGAGCAAGTGTGTGTGTGTGTGTGTGTGTGTGTGTGTGTGTGTGTGTGTGTGTGTGTACTCTTGTTTCTCAAATCTCCTGATGAGCATTCATTTAGATTTGATTCAAGCCAAGCATATCATGAGTTTGATGACATAGTGACTGATGCCATATATTACAGATGAATATAGCCACTGAAGGATAAGGAGACATTGATTTAATCCTGTATAAATTATGTTTGTTTTATTAAATGTACTAATTAAAGTCCCTTAACAGTTGTTAACACAATGACATACTGTATGACTGTGGTAATTATAGTCCACAATAATAATGCGAATTTCTTACAGTTTTATACAAACTGTAACATTCAATGGAAAAGGGCTATACCATTTGTTGACATGTTGTAAAAAATATTTTCACCTTTTTCTACAGTGTATTTTTGAAATGCCATGGAAAAATGACATTCAGGGCTACCAGATTTTCGCAACAAAAATATGTCCAGTAAGACATGCACAATAATACCAAAACTCTAAATATGCCACACCCATGCATAAAAAAACATACTATGTAAAAAAAACAGATAAAGTCCAGCAGAATATAACCATTACATTTAATGTTCATTAAAATATTAAATCAATATTACACATCTTTTATAACATTTTAAGAGATACATTTTAGCAAGATATGACTTCTGCAATTTGTTGAACTTTCAATCCGTAGAATAAAAATCGGGGCAAATGGTTAAAAGTAGCCCAATTAAAAGAGAAATCGTAGACTTGGCAACACTGGTGACATTAGAGAAACAGACTGCAAATTGGAGGACAGAAAAGGCCCACAAAGGTGTTTACGTAATATTATTAAAAAAGAAATACCAAGTCTTGTGCTTTATTTTGTAAAGAAGCGAAAAGAGCTCATGCTCATCATGTCTATGCTTATCTTTGAAAAGAGAAAGATTAACCCAAATTCAGTGGTGGAGCCAAAGGTGGATTTAGGGTGGGATTGGACGCCCTTATCATCCAACTGGTCACCCTGGGTGCCACCCAAAAATTTAATTCACTACTTTTATTAATTGACATCTTAATTCACCTTTCGTTGAATGTCAGCCTTTTCTGACGTTTGATGCAGCCTGCAGTTCGCTGTTCACTTGCATGATAGATTACACATGGAGAAGCATTATATTTAAAGTAAGTCCCATACTTAAGCCTTGAGTTTAGGTTTCCTAAACATTTTTTCACTGCTTGTTTACTCATAATGCTGAAGAACTGTGCGATTCAGTGTGCGATTCATGACAGACGAAGAAGTGACATATTTCTCATCTAGTACGCAAGGATGTTTTGGAAGTTTCAAGACTCGACATTCAAATTAAATCACTTATATCCAATTCAAGCACTAAATACATATTTTGATTATTTTGTGTTGCAGCAGCGACGAAAAAGTTAATCATGGTTCAGAAAGGAAGTGGTATACACAGGTCATTCATAGAATTCTGTAAAGGTTATAAATAAAGATATTTGGTATTTGCAATTAACAATCCTAGCATGGTTTACGTACTACTTTTCTGTTATGCTCTGTGCATGCCTTAAAGTAGCCTTGGCCACCCCATATAGAAATCTCTAGCTCAGTTACAGCCAAAGTGTAAATGAGTTTCCAGCATCAGCATCACATGCACAGAACGACATCATCGCTCTCAACAGGCGCATTATAAAAGCGAAACCTTAAGCACAGTCTGTACCTCCGTACACTGTACACTGTACCTCATATTCTTACTTTTAATCAGTTTTGTTCTAATAATCAACAATGGCGTTACATGACAAACAGTAGTGAATTCAGTTTCTTTTACTGTACATGTCCCAGCTGGTTTGAACTCACACACAGATATCTAAAAAAAACAAAGACAATATAGCTGTCCTAAAACTGGTGATTTTGTTGAAAATGTGCTCAGATAAATGTCAGGAAGCAGACTTTAAAAAATGTATTCCCCTGTTTGTCTAAAGTACTGTAATGTAGAGATGGCATCTAGGATTTTCTAGGATCTTTTTTACAAATATATTCCAAGGATTTTGAAAGATTTAGGATTAAATTGTGCAAGTATTTGCCAATAAAAAGAGGGTTTTTACTCATCTGTGTATTTTGCCACACAATTTGTAGATTACGTGCTAAATATTAACCAACACCCAAAGGTTTAAAAAGATATAAAAGCTGATGGTGAGGTTTTTTCCAAGCCTGCCCTCACCTTAAAGTGGTTTGAAAATCCTGTTGTAAAAATTGTGTTCAACAGGTTTGACTTTAATATTCCAATATGCCTAAAAGCCCATTACATAATTCTCCACCATTGTGTGCCTGTGTGTGAAACCCAGCCAGAGCTCTGCTCAGCTGGAAGAAACAACTGGGTTTGACATTTCCATCGTAAATATCAGCTGTTATTTTAGTGTGGCATCTGGCTGGCTGGCAGGTAGCGGCGTGAACTTTGACTCAGCGTGTGTTCTTTGATCCCAGTTGAGCTGCACACCATGAAGCTCTGCAGTCCCATGGCGGAGAGGAACCGCCTGAGAACCCTTCACCCCAAACCCACCAACACAAGCTGATGTCAAGATGTATTTAAGAGTCATATTCACAGTTTAGTAAGTACAGTGCATGTCATTTAAAGCTTGCATGGAGATTTACGGAATGCCGGATTCGCGCGTGAGACATTACACATCCGGTCCAAAATATTACTTATGCATTTATTTTTTGGCATATATTAGAATAACAAACTCATCAAAATTAAGAAATAAAACAAATGTAAAACTTAAAAAAAAAACATGTTACATTTGATCAACTTCAGTGTAGTCACCTTTTGACTAGAACCTTAGGAAATGTTTTCTTGTCATTTTGTCAAGCAGCTTCTTAAGGTCTCACCCTCTCCTTGGCTTTTCTTTCATCAATATTCAGCCGACATTTTTATTTAATAGAATGCACATATTGGTATAAAAAAAACATGCATGTTTGCTAAATTATATTTCTGTCTTTTTTTAGACATATAGGCATACACCTTCAGATTTGAAGTTCATCAAAATGGTGAGAAACATTTTACTTTAGCGATCCCAAAACTTTTCGGTAGTGTCCAGGTATATACTGTAAAAGACTGAAGACAAAATCTTGAGTATTTCTGATCAACATTCAGTAAAAGATCACTGAAGCACATTCAACGATCTATCAGTGTGTGATTTTTGAACGATGCCGTATTTCAGATTCATTGGAATCTAGTTTGCACATCTTCTCTCTTCTTTGTTCAGTTACCATTTGAACAAATCAAGGAAAGCTTCACAAAGAGAGCTAGCTGGATACACAATAGAAGACCAAATCACACATGAGGCGAGATTGTAAAGTAATTTCATATGCTGACATTTTACCTCTAGCTATTTATTTCTGCAGCTCAAGAGACAGAACAAAGAACATCATCAGTTTTCTTTGGATGTTTTTGAACTTTCTGTCATCCAACCTCACCTCTCTCTCTCTCTCTGCTGTAAATTACTCTTCAGAATTCCTCCTTGGTGACATCTGTGTGTGTCAGCTTGAAAGCGAAGGATTATATTACGCACTTCCAATCATTAATCGGGAGTCTTCCTTCAGGGCCAAACACTGGCCTTGGTGTTTCTTGCAATGGTGCATGGCAGGTCAGTGGATCGAGTATCCACATTGAGCTTTAAAATCTCATGATTTTCTTTTTTGTTTGGCAGACTTGCTTAGTGTGAAAGATTATTGCATTGCCATTCCTGCTGTGTATGTAATTCCATTCAGTGAACTGTACAAACATAATGTATACCAATATTTAGTATCAGTCTGTGGAAGAAACTTTTATCGACTAGTGTCTGATAGTTTAAAAACAGCCGGTGACCAGATCAGATCAGATCAGATAGCCTGAAAAGAGGACGGAAAAATGTGTATATAAAATGTTGAGAAACATTGACAGTTTGAGTTCTTGACATTTTTATGGTAGACATATTAAATAAACCTTTAGAATCTAGTAAATGTGAGTTAATTTAACCATCAGTATGACAGGTATGAGAAATATCAACAAAAAGTTTAAACAAAAAATAAAAATTTGTCTTAAAATGTTTTCTTAAATAACATCAATTTAATTAAAACGTTAGCTAAAGCGTGAGTAGACGTATAAATTGAAACCATTTAAATAGCATGTATTGTGAAGACCTGTTAATTACATTTCGCGCAGTTTGTGATGTTTGTGGAGTCGACTCTGAATCACGTGTCTGAATATTTTGTCTTTCTGATTTCAGTTCCACAACTGGTTTGAGTAACTAGTTAAATTTTATATATATATATATATATATATATATATATATATATATATATATATATATATATAGTAATTTAATATAATTTTTATTAATTAATCATGATGATAAAACATTTGTTGGGTCAATATAATCCAACATATTAAACCATTTTTAAAATACCCATAAAAAAGGACAGTGTAAATCCTATCTTTATTTCACCTAAATAGTATTTAAGGCACCATATAATAGTTTATAACATGTAGATTAGGTGGGTGGGACATTCTAGAAAGAATTTGTGTTTGCAGTGCATCATGACTCATCAGCAAGCAGCCATTATAACACATTAAGAAGTTTCTGATTTCATCTTCATCCACCTTTTGGGCATTTAACCGCCACCGTGAAGCTAGGTTTTGCTTCTCACCAAAGCATTAAAAACACAATGCTATAAAACATCTACAGATGTACAAAGGTTATCAATTACACTGTACGCGACCCACCAAATTCACATTTTGGAGTGAATCTTTAATACATGAACAGGTCAGTAATATTTGTGTATTGTGAACACTGTAACTGCATAACTTAACAATAACAGCAGGCGGGTGGCTCTACATTCAAGTAAACACTTTAAAACAAGCTCCACCAGAGCCTTTCCACATCCAACCTATCACAAGCAAGATTAAACACCACTTTATAGCCCTCAAAGAAACATTAGACTATTTCCACCTCACCTTTGATTAACGGCGGCACTAAAACAACAGGAAAGTGTTTTATGATAAAGTGGAACGATGCGGGCGGGTCAGTGGGGAGGACCACTCTACAGCTGGAGAAAGATGCAGCTCTGATGGCTGCTTGACAAGATGGTTGCCATGGTAACGCCGCTGCTCCAAGTCCCAAAGGACAAGCACATCACAAGAGCTCTCCAGCAGACGAGCGAGAGAATGAGAGAGGGATGAAATAAATAAAATAGGCGAAATGGAGGTGGGCGGTGAGGGACTGAGCAATGGGGCAGGTGTGTAATGTTCGCTTTATAATAAGTAGATGCGCATGTCCCGCTGCCAGTATGTGCCTCGCGTCCCGCTGTCAGTGCCAATTGACATATTATTGAAGCGGAGTTGGCGTGGGTTTAAAACTTCTTTTGAACAGGGGCTGTAATAATCTAAAAGACCAAACCAGAAGAGTGTGCGGTACTTATTTATGACCTAGATAGAGGAAAAACAAAGATCTTTTGCAATCTTATAGCTAAGTTTAACATAACTGATGCAGAATTATAAGACGACAATTTTGGTCCACCTACAGCAACCTATTAATGTAGAGCCCCCCAAAAACCTTGAGGATTGTTATAAAAATGTATTTGTGTATTTTAGCGCGCGTGGGAGAACAAGCACGCGTAGGAACACTTAGAAATCAGAGCCGACTCATACCGGCGGCTTCCGTGACGGGGAACAACAGTAATACACCAGAGCAAGCTTTGGTGTCTTCAAGTTTCTTTCGAGAGCGACGGGTTTATTTTCAGAACCGGTGGCTCCAAACAACATTCCTCTGCCAGGATCGTTCTGTGGGAGAAAACTGAGTGAAAATAATCTCAGGCCTGTCAGGTCACTTCTTCTACTGTAGACGGTTGAAGATGGCAGTGTCTCATTTCCCCGGAGTCACTGATGATGGACTTTTAGTGGTGTGCCCGGGGAGCATCTGCCGAAGAAAGCAAATTCAACTTGACAGTTCTCTCCTTCTGAACATAGATGATACTCGGCTTCGTTTAGAGATGAGGTAGCAAACCTGAACTCTGGAAAGGTCAGAGCGCTGCATTGTGGGAAATGAATGAATGAAGCAATTCATTTTAAACACATCATTCTGTGGATATGTATTGCAGGGTTACAATTTCACTCTGTTTCTTTACCTCCAAAAGAATCTCATTATAGCCACCCAAGTGACTTCAATCTTCTCGTTCTTTCAAAGCTCCAGCCTATTGTTGAAAGCTGGCAGAGTTTGAAGACTGTTTCTGGTTAGGTGGTGTTTACACAACAAGCGTTTTTTATATTTAAAATGTTCAGTTTTAAAAAGTGTTGACACCTGAACATGCTTGTCATGCGTAGAGTCTAAAGGTTACCAAATCAAAACTGTAGATCATGACCCACTTGTGAGTCCCAGAGTGAGATAACATGCATCATTCCATGAAACATTGATTTAATTTAGTCCATGTAATGACAAAGTAATGACAAAATCTGTATACCCACATAAATGACTGTGTTCCATTAAACACAAGAAAGATATTAGGAAGAATGTTAGCAACTGACAGTTATAGGCCATCAAAAGCTATGTTTCCATTCAGTAAAACAACATATGCGCACAACTTGAATATTGTATTTTCCAGCTCCATTTTTAATCCAATGAGCTAATAAACTCCCTGATAAACACTTCTTAAATTTACATTTTTAAAATTGAAGCGGACTTTGGTGTTAACATCCATCATTTTAGCGCTATACAAAATAATAATAGGTGGATGGTAACATTAAAAATACAAATATTCGATTTTTCCCAAATTCCCAAGAATTCAAGAAAGCAAACAGTTCTGTGTTACCTTCGACTCCAATTATTTTTATAATAATAATAAAAATAATAATATTAAAAAATATATATGCAAAAATATATTTCAAACAAATGTAAAAAATACAAGTGGTTTTTTTAAATGAATGTTTTGCTTCAAAATATTTTGGTGGGTCCAAAATAGCTTTTCAATGTCCTGACACATGGGAATTTTTTTAAATGCCTGGAATACAGCTTGTGCTATATGAAGAAATACTGAGTTAACTCTTTAATTTCTTGATGCTTTGCTTTTTTGTATTCACTGCCCAGGAAAAGAAGGCATATCTGTGCAGGCACATATTTTAAGGGACACGTCAACTACTGGCCTGCTGGAATGCAAAACACTGAATATGTAGTTGCAAAGGTTTTAAATTTTAGTTGTAAACCTGTCTAAATATGCTTACTTATTACTTCTGTCATCTTATAATCACCTTAGAGCATTTGGCTAATCCCTGACATCTGCCAACAGTAAGTGTCAAAACATCATGACTAATTCTGCAAGTACTTTTGACAGAGCATTCATGTAAAAATAACAGATTTTAATACAAACTAAAATGTTGCTGCTTTCATTTCCATATTGTTACTTTTTTTAGAACCAGTCCAAAGGCACAGTTCTTCCGAAAATGGTCCTATCATGAATTATTCAGATTATATCATAATATATCATATAGGGACCTATTTGGAAGAATGTTAGCAACTGAGATTCTTGGAAACCAGTGACTATCATACAAGAGAAGATTAAATGAAAATCAAAAATGCTTCATAACAGATTGAAAATATATTTTTCAGGGTTAAAAAAAGAATATTTTATATACTATGGTGGTAAATGGTGCCCCTGAATTGTCGGTTGCTAACGTTCTTCCAAATATCTCCCTTTGAGTTCAGCAATACAAATGAAATTACGCTTGTCCACAATTTGTTCCAAATCTGTAATTTATGAAATTTGTCAATTTGTAATATAGTACTAGGATATTAAACAGACAGCTTTGAAGAAATTTAGGTGTCAGATGCATTAAATAAGAAGTCCAGACATACTGTACATACAAACAGTTATGTTATTGAAATTAACTAAAAGTCAAATGCTACATTTACAGCAGTTCTGACAATCACTCATACATAAGCAGCACGCAGCAATGTGCTAAACATAGAATTTATGCAAATGAAATATGTGCAAGTATTCTAGAAAGCTTGTTATAAAAAGACCCTCTATTACAATATGACCAGATCTACTATACATAGGGCTAGAAATCTACATTGGTGAAGCAGCCATTTCCACAGCATGTCCGTTTCTTACATTTAATCACTTAATGTGTGCTTGATATAGATATGATGAATCAAACTGAGATCATGAAGCTACGCACATCTTATAGGAAGAAATGAAAGACTTTGGTTCAAAGCAAATAAATACACAAATCAATGCCAATCTAGAATGTATCAGGCATACAGCAGTGTTCGAATGGGTATTATGAATTATCATGTTTTTGGAGATCATTTACAACTCAATCACAGCAGCTGACTACCACTAGAGTTTGGCACGCGAGCTAGTAAAGACAGTCTCTTGGGCCTCGGCTCCTCCAAAGGGAGTGGAGGTCAACAGGACGGCGGCTCTAGTGTGGATGATAGGCAGACCTAACTGGTGAAGTCTCACGTTCACTCCTGTCCGTAATGAAGACATTCACAGTGATTGGCTGGATCTCGCCAACACTCGCCCATTAGTCCTCCGTCACCCTACTGACCTCTTCGCTGTCTTCTGTGGGATTCTCACCTGAAATACAAATAATATCTGGTCCTAGAAAAAAGAAAACACAGCATTCTAGAATATGCAGTCAAAGGAAGTTTTTTTGTCTGATAGGGTGTCAAAAAAGAGGTTTTTGGGGGGTCAGGTGTAGACGGAAAAGATTCGATCCTGCGATTCTTAAAGATCAAAGCCAAAACAGGCAGGGGTCCTTTTCTCAAAAGCAGCGTTAGACAACTATGGTCGCAAGTTGCGTCGTTTAGGCAAAGTTCACTAATTCACGTGTTTCCCGAAACCATTGTTCCTAAGAATATGCGCAAACAGCATTGCAAAGATGTGTGGTTGGAAACATCGTCTCTCATTATTATGACATGTTCACGTAGATACATCATGATTCTGAGCAGGCTAAACAAGCTCATAGGGCACTCGATATCCATCATTCTAAATAATAACAAACTGATTTTGACATCTTTTTGTTTTCTTTTAAGGGAGCATCAACCTGACCTTTTGTTCTCAAGAACCCTGAGCGGAATGTGAATCCCTGAGCGGAATGTGAATCCCTGAGCGGAATGACATATGAGGAAACTCATGAATGAGTTAAAAATGTTAAAATAAAACAACAAAGAGCAAATGCTCAATTACAAAAATAGTTTTCAGATGCAATGTAAATTGTTTTTTAATCAATCTTAAGGGAGTATATGGACGACGATACTATGTTGTTAAATCTTGGTGCAAAAGACAGATGTGTGACAAATTCACTTTTTGGGAGGAATGTAGTCTTGAGCTCTAGTTAGTTTTTCAAATGATACATCATACTTTGGTCGTTAACCAGTGAGTTTTGTCATTGTTTGGAAGAACACACTCCCGATCGTCGGCCAGTAGCCGAGCGCAGGGCTAAATTTCTTTCATCCCAAATGCCAAATTCATGCCAAATTTAAGCTATATTCTATATCTAAAGATATATTTAAACTAAAGATATTTTAATAACTAAATAAAAGTGTATGGACACAAAATGAATGCAAGTCAACATGAACCAATAGTCTTCTTATATCAAGATTTTTTTTAAATATCTTCATTTTGGTCCGCAGGTGATTGAAATGCCATAACGTTTGTATAGGTTGTTGCCATTGAAATCATCTATAGATTTATTTAGGAATTTTTTGGGGGAAAAATAATCTAATTGCTTTAAAGTATAGAACTACTAGCTATGCTACAAGCTATTAGGGCCAATAAAAAATTTATTTAAAAAATTTAGATCATAATGTTATTTGGTGAGCCAAAAATAGTGTACTCGTTCAAATCTCCTTGTAGTTCATACTCGTAGTTATTTGTTTTTACATTTGATTTTGCATACTCAGTGTGTATAGTTTAATTATGCTTACTTGCAGCCTGGGCCTGTTTGTCTCTTGGGTCATCTGTAGGGCTCAGATCATCAGGTGGCCATCGCAGTTCTCCGCTCTCCACCTCTCCGCTTTCACTGGGTTCCACCACGATGGACGGCAAACGCTTTGAAAGCTTGGGAAACCGCTCTTGGGACTCTGGGAAGATCTGTCACACGGAGAGCACAATGTTTAAAGATTTGTGTTTTTCCGCAGGTTTACTAGAGCATTCAGCTGATAAGACCTAAAAAGCGAATTTAATCGACGTTCAGTGCCATAATCTACCTGGAGATGTCTGTGTGTTCTTATTATATTGCAGACAGCGGCTGTTTCCAAGGCAATCATTTCTAATAGGAGTAAATATATATTTATGAACGCTCCCACATGTTCACCCAGCGTTTCTATCAAGAGCCGCTTGATGGATCTCTAATAATGAGATGTTTGGCATTCACCTCACGCTATGCCTCAGTCCTACTTCCATGGCAAAGGCTTCTTTAGAGTTCATGAGAGTTCAATATGACTCATATTGTGTATGATTATTGCTCCTGAATTGTGCAGTGAAGTGGGTACAAGTATGTCTTGAGTGCATGTCTGCATGCTTGGATGCGTGTGATCATGTGGGTATCGGAAGCCTGGAATGGTCTGATAACATCTGCACCAACAGTATAGAAGAATGTGAAGGATGAATATAAATGTGAAGAATAAATGCACTGAATAAAGGTTTTCACGCATAACTTCATCCAGTTAATAATTTGTCATTCAATTAAATTTAAATGTTTTGTTGGTTTCAACAACTTCTATGGTATGGACACAAAACCATTTTGTGTCAATGTGGACCAATGGTTTTCAGTTGCCAACATTGTACAAAATATCTACTTTTTTGATACTGGGAGAAAGAAATTCATCCAGGTTCAAACTGACCAGAGGGGAATAAATAATGACTGAATTTCTTTTGGACTATCCCTTCAAATATTAAAATAAATATAATATAAAATAAAATGTTAACCTAAATATTTGCCGCTTTTTCCAACATACAAAAATGGACAATACACAATGATTACAATAATTGGAACTGGGGAGAAATAGCAAAAAAAAGATAATTTAGAAACATTTGAGTAAATGAATGTTCGATTTTTATAAACTCTCTTTTGTCTATCTGTTTTGAATGCTAAAAAGGCATGTGTGTGCATCCTTTCGCTCTTTCGCACCTCTGCCCACTCAACAGCAGCTCTACGCACATACAAACCCAACTGACAACATAAATACAGCCTTGGCTGGAGTGGGCAAGTGACAGCTCCGTCTTCTGGCCCGAAGCTTTGTCTTACTGGCCTTGGGCAGTCCTTATCATTGAGTCCTGGTGTGCAGTGTCATGTTGGTTTACACAGCAAGAATAAAGTCCACTGCTGGCGAACATGACATGAGCGAATGACAGACTGATACCCAGGGTTCATTCAGCAGGCATATAATGGCTCTACTCATCCTGTGGTACAGAGAGGATAATGATGATCGTTTCCTGAAAAGATTGTGACCTTTCCGGTCTCTCTCTCGAGTATCTGGTAGGAATCTGAATGCATGGAGGCATCCAGGCATCTGATTGGCTTTTTGCAGGGATGTGAGTAAAATGAAAGAGACAGTAATCAGGCTGAAATGATGGAGGTAATGTCAGAAATAGATCATGTCCACAGTCTATCAGGTAACAAGAGAGGACAGGTGGGTCGTATTTGTGTGCACAGGACTGTGATTTTAAAAATATATCCAATTGTCGATGTGTTCTGTTTTTACTTCTCTTACAATGTAAAAAAAATTTTTATGTGACTTATTTATCATCACAAAAATATATTAAATTGAATTTTTTTAAAAAACATAAATACTAAAAGAATTGGTCAATTATCTAACAATTAATTTCCCATAAATTTATGTTATGAAAAAAGTTTTATAAAAAATCTAATTATATTTTATTAGATATATATTTGGAAAATAAACCAAGTAAATTTGGTTTATTTTAATAGAAATATTTGAGTTAATCAAATTTACTTTTTTATTAACATGATTTAAAACGTATTGATTTCAAAGCTTTAAAATTTGTATCAAAAATGTAATTACATTTTTTGTGGAAATTGTTTTATTTTAAAACCCAGTAAAAATTTGAGTGTACACTGTAAATATTTCATCTGGCTTACTAAATATCACAAAAATAAACAGATATATTAACTTCATAAAATACTTTAAAAAAATTATATATAATATTTTTCAGTAGAAAATATTAAAATAAATGATTGAAAATCCAGCAGTTAATTTTCCAAAAATAGAGTCTTAAAAGAGTCTTTAACTCTTACAAAGTTTTATATACAACCTGTAAATCTAAACTGCATATGAAAAACATTGTTTAACATGAATATGGACTTTACCCATGCATATTGAGGCCACAAATAAATATTGTGGTTTTAATTTATAATTTTGTCATTTTAGGTTTATTTGATGCTGTATGGATTTATTTTTACATGAGGATAAATAAATAATAGGTTTTACAACAACAACAACTCTGTGCCATATTCACCATGATTAGAATCAGTTCACCCCAGAACCAGAAGCTCACCTGAAAAGAGATGTTTGGTTGCTCAGATGCACCTGTCACGCTGAAATCTCCCACTGCAGCATCACAGCTGTTCATGACATCCGTCATACTGCCCAACAATACGCTGAAACCTGCAGGAGTCAAGAGGAAGTGAATTTACACTTGGATAGTGTCACTGAGTCCGCTCATTTGCTTATGAATGTGGAAGAGACTGATTCACTTGAGCCACCTGCGATAACCACAGCTGGCTCATTCTCTCTGAAAAGATTCTGCCGGAGCCGCCCAGCCAATCGCCGGGGCCCTAGCACGACTGTACGAGAAGCAGGTTTTCACCTAGTTTGTTAATCAAATCGGCATTTTTGAAGGAAATTACTTTCAAGCAGATAAGACTGACATCAAAGCTGTTCTCCTGTTCATTCTCAATGCCCAAACCCATCTGAGACATGAAAATTTAATGGTGCTGAATGTCCAATTGCAAGCAATACCTGAAACAAAGAATTCTGTTTCAATGCAAAGCTTTGTTTTAGTGCATAGAGGCAATACATCTTTGATTTTGATTTAAGCCTAATGCATAAAAAAATTAACAAATGGGATTGCTTATATTACGACTGTACTACTTTACATAAGTCAGACGAATTTATGTGTGTAACAGGGGTGCAGATTTGCTTAATTCTGTCATTGCTGTTAAAATCCCAAGCTTCCTGCTATTTATTTGTCGAACACTTGTACACAGATGCATCTGCGGCATGTAAACTACTAACTGAAAAGATTTTGGCGGGATTCTCGCATAATCAATCGGAATTGCCGCACGATTCGTCTGAAATGAGAGCAGCTGGTGGTCCTGGTGGCTCCTCGGTCCCCCACATGGCCCATACAGTAGATCACGAAGGATGAGTGACTAAGAAGGTCCATATTGATCATCACCACACTATTATTTTGATAACTAAAAAGCACCCATTGACTTTTGTTGATGCAAATCCAATGCGAATGGGAGCTGTCCCTATTTAGTTACCGACATTCTTCAAAATATCTTCTTTTGTGTTCTGCGGCAAAACGAAAGTTATAAAATGACATTTGTGGATTAACTATCACTTTCAAAGCTCCTTATTTGTTATCACAATCCATGTTTACAGATAACGTCACTATTTTAACCTAAAAAATACATCGGATGGCAGACATGCTATCATCTGATCATTTGCATGAATAGAAACAGTTTCTAGACTTAGCTGATCTGAGATAAGGTGTGTGGGGAGATCACAATGATGTTTCTTGTGCTTTAATGTAACAAGGAGCAGCAAAGCTCTAAAGTGGCAGAGGTGACAGATAAAATGAGTTCTACATTACAGATCAGACACAGTTTTATATAGTGGGCTCGGGAGAAATGATATTATACCGCCATTAGCAGTACTTTAGCCATGATTCCATTCGGTGAATCAAATGTTGAAAAAGACCGAAAAACAGGGGTTTGGCAGATGAAAGAAAGAATCAGGCCGAAATCTAAAAGAAAAAAGATTAAAGCCTGCTTTAAAAAATGACACAATATAGAAATGAACTATTGTGACCAAAGAGTGCTCAGTCTATGGTTGATAAAACAAAACCAGTGATCTAAAGATATCAAAGATCAGTTCAAAGCCTTGGCATAAAAATTCATTTGATATATATAAATTAATCAACTTTTTATAACCGAAAGCACCATTGAGATCAATTAATAGCGCACAGATGCTTTGACAGATAAAGAAACTAATCTGTTTATGTTCCCTTTAATGTTGGTTTGAAAATGGACTTATTATTCATGTTGGCTATTATGTTGATAGGGACCTGCACAAACACGGCTCACTCTATGGACACCCGGACCCTTGTTAGCATTCAGGATTTTGCATCTGTGAGAGTGAGCGGCAAAGACAAAGGAGGACTTGAGTGAGGGATCAAAGGGCCGTGCATGTGCTCGGTGCCATTTATACAGAGTCAAAACAACGCGGAACACCGGCTCTGCAGACGACAGCATAAAGACTTCATACGCTCATCAAATATTTTTAGATGCGCAACCCCAAAACAGTGAGTAGTTTACAAGCACGAACCTGAAGAATGTTAATACTGTAATGGCAAAATGATATGAATAGGGCTTACATACACCCCTCTTCGACCAGAAAAGGTCTCGCTTTGCATGGCTCAGTGTTTAAGGGTGAAAAATAGAGATGGTTTCTGAATAATTTAAGGTGACGGGGTGAGAAGAGTTCACCTCTTTCCTGGTGGCATGGAAAATCTTACTCAAATCTAGGCAAATGAAACGTAGTCAACAGACTAACGCTCCAGTCGGCTTGAATCAATTGCAAATCCTCACTGACAATCTCTTAATACATAATACATCAGTAACAAGCCACCTAAAGACAAATCCAACATGTCAAATAACTGTAAAACGAGTTGTGAATTACAGTGTGGCTTTATAACAAAACATCAAAACAAAAAGTTACATCCAGAAACACAAACACACTTACATGCAAAGTTTAAACAACACATAACGCGTTACCAGTCATTAAGCACGAAGTCATCAGTACAAAATCGTGCAGTTTTATCATCTCCTGCTTGACATCTAAGAAAGAGCTGTAAACCCATTCTAAATCATAAACATCTTAAAGACATCTTCTAGAAGTCTACATGACATCTGACAGCTGATGTCTTAGAGACGTACTCCAGATGAGCAAACAATGTCTGCAAGATGAAAATGCATCAAATAGATGTCTGACAGACGTATGTGCGCTATCAAGGAAATATTTACAGTGAGTTTGCTTGTATACAGGAGGTTATGACTGAATGCCTTCAATAATACAAGGAACCAAACACATTTATATTACAGTCCAATGGCATCAGGTCAGTTTAACCTAAGCCTAATACTAAACTCTCTTTTAATCTGTTGCAAAGATGCATAGTGGATATTTTAAGTTATCTATATCATTTCACATCCTTTAAATATATATGATTAAGCCATTGAGTTGTCAATGTGTAGTGCTCATACCTGTGCTTTTAGAAGTGTTGGTATTCTTTGGAAAGCCTGTGAGTGTTGCTCTTCCAGTGGGTATGTGCTGCAGAAGACTGGAGATTTCCCAGGCTGTCACTTCAGAGCGCACGACTGAGATAGCGACTGGAATTTCATGCGCGGGCACCAGAGTCACAAGAGCACGACTGTCTGTGAGCGCGCACACATGCATGGGTGTTTGTGTGTGAGGTAGGTGTAAGCCTTACGTTGTGAGACCAGTTATTTTTAGCTTTGTGGGGACATTTTTTATTTCAGGGACATAAATTATCATAATAAATAAAAATGATAGATTAGGATTTAATGAAAATATACCAACAACACTGTTAAAGTTTGGGGACACTTACTCACTTATGCATTTATAGTTTCCAGACTTTATAAGCATTATAAAATCATCAACATTATGGATGAAACAAAGAGAACTGTATGAATTATGTTGTGAAGTAAAGGTACACAAAATTGAAAATTGTTACATGTGATCTTCAGAGAATATGCAGAAATGTTTTCTTGTCGTTGGCACTCACCCTGAGATGCTTTTTAAAGAAGTTTAAAAGAGTGTCCATCTATTCTGCGCTTTTATTGGCTGTTCTTTCTTCAGAGTTCAGTCAAAGTCATCCAATTTAAAAACATTTTTATAACATAATGCATAGGTTTTGTAATAAAAACAACATGTATGTTTGTTAAGTTATATTTAAACAATCAAACTAATTTTAACCTTAAGATCAAATGTCTTTTAAACAATGAGAAACATTATATAAAATCTTTTCACTGGTGGTTTAGTGTAGGTTTGGGGTATACGTTTAAAAACATTATAAAAGTCATTATGTTTATGGAATATTTCTATAAAAGATGGAAACAGGACAAATGTGTGTGATGGGATGTTTGGTTCTGGTAAACTCTACAGCGTGGGAACCAAATGTCCCACAAATAGTAATACCAGTCATTTTTGACCTTGTTGGGGCATTTTTTGGCCACATGATGAGAACAGCCTATAAATAAAGCGAAATGATGTTTAGGTTTGTGTGAGGGTTTTGCTGAACCCAGCATTTTCTATAGCTGATCCAGCTCCACAGACACAAAAGGGTCTCTTTCAAACAAACGTCCCTATAGTGGAAAAAGCTCTTTAGATTTCAAGAAGTAAGAAAGAAATTCATTTTATGGTCCTTGGGGTTTCAAAATATTTTTTGCTGTTGTATTCTAGTTTGAAAGGACCACCTCTGAGTTCATAAATGTGTGGAAATTATTCTTGCAGTGTTTCTGCCAACAATAATTCGTTTCATACAGAAATTTTTGATACCACATTGTAATATAATGTAATGCTTCCTGTTGTCTTTTAAAACCTGTATGAATTTCTTTTGCAGAACACAAAAGAAGATATTTGGAAGAAAGGCCCATTCACTTTCATTAACAATGCCCAGACAATCGAAGTGAATGGGTGCAAGTTCTGTGCGGCTTTAATAAAAAAAAATTGTGTACTGAAGAACTGAGAAGAATTGAGTAAGAGTAAACAGAGTGTATCCTTATCAAATGACATTAAAGTGAGTCCTGATTCTTAAAAGCAGCTCTGATGGAAAAAGTCAGGACACACTTAGTGTTGACGTGTGTCTTATGTGTTGACATCAGTGTCAGATTGCACACCATGATGGACCGCACAATGTAAAACAGAAGTCAAAACTCAGGGGTCATGCTTCCATACATCTCATATAACTATTGGCTCAAGCCTGATGATGATGAAGTGATGTCACAGTGGTTAATAGGTGAAAGGAGATGCTCCTTTTTAAGCCCGGGATCCAGACCTCATGCTCTTGCCAGACAGATTTTTCCAGTGGCTCTGTAACTTGACAAGGAAAGGTATCACTTTTGACACATATACCTCTGCGAATGTAAATTTTTAAACACAAAGATCCAATGTGGTTTCAGAGCATCATCTATTCCTCCAGCATAGATACAAAAGTAGAGGATTTAGTTGACAGAGTGTCACAGACCTAGATTGAACATTATTTCAACAAAAGTTCAATCTTGGGAGCATTGAGCAGACTTTTCACAGGTTCACACAGACTTTGCTTTAGTATAAGAAATGTAGACCTTATTCTCGCTTTTATAAGAGTTCGCTCTGTCCCTTTGAATAGAGAGCTTTGCATGTGTGGGGGTGTACAGTGACCTTTTCTGTGGTAATTTTGCCATCTCATATAAAGTCACTACGGACCTGTTTTTGACACTTTCTATTCATTCAACCAATTAACACTTCAGGCCTCTTTCTACAGTCATTTTCCTTCAGCTTTTATGATGCTCTCAGACTAAAAGCTCATTTGAGGAAAAGTAAACAGCTCGAAATGTCTTTTAATATCTTTACTGTTCATCTCAGATGATTCTCAAGAGGAAAATCCAACAAATCAAGCTTTAAAGTTTGATTGAAGACGGATGAGACTGGTCCACATAGCGCCTTCTTTACAGGACAAGAAATAAGAACATTTATTTACATTTATTACATTTTAGCAGAAACCCCAGAGTGACATATGAATGAGGAAACCTTTTGTAAGGACAGTTATATTGCGTCATTGTAATAATACACTAGTGAAACGACAAATCTGCTTTTAACATTTAAAAGAAAAGTGTTACATCATTTTATTGTTAAGTACTGTATTGGATTTTTGACAAAAATGGACAGATCTTTGCAAATGTACAATTGTTCTTAGATTATAATATTTGCTTGTATGTTGTATCAAATAGATTTGTTTTTTTTTATTGTTATATGTCTACAGGGGCTGAAGTGATGTGTGTTTTTTTATGACAATCATGAATGAATCCAAGACTTGTGCTTGAAACAGATACAAAGATCTAGTTCTCCCTCTGGTGCACAAACCTTTAAAATACAAGTACAAATAACACAATTTTCAAACTATATACCACGGGTCAAACATTTTGGGACACTTGATTAAAATGTTGTCAAGAAAAAAAATCTAATTATTTAAAAAAAAGATCCGAAGTGTGTGACTAAATGTCTGTAGTTCAGTATTACATGTTTTGTCCTGACACACATACATTTTATTTAATATAATTTTTTTTTATTGTAATGTTTTGTGATATTGAAGAAAGAACAGCTAATGAGATTGTTGATTGCAGAATTGACAGATTTCTTTCAAACTCTTTATGGGTGAGTTAGACCACAAGAAGCTACAAAAGATTTCCTACACTAAAGATCAAATGTAACATTTTTAATCTTTTATCATTGTTTCTTGTTATAAAATAATTCGCCTAGGTCCCTTTGAAGAGTTTATTACTATTCTAAATTGAGGGGAAAATGAATGCACTAGTGTTAGATAGTTTGATTGCTTTTGATAGTAATGTACACTTTTATGTCACTGCAGACATATTACAGAGATACAGTATGAACCAGATCAAACATGAAGACTAAAGCAGAATCCATACAAACATGCTTTTATATATCTTAGAAATTTAGTCTTTTTGATGCTGGGAGTCCCAAATATGTGTCACCCTTTGAGTGGGGTTATCCTTCCTAAAATACATCTGTTTATATATATGGTTGTTGTTGTTGTGTCCTTTCAATTAAACTTTGTTAAAGAATTTTTAATGATTATATGCTATGTATATATATTGTTCAATATGTGTTTTCCCATCTCCTGAATACAGCAAATTTGGAAAGTTTCAGAAGGATGATATTAAATAATTATCTGTAGTTGGAGTTATATTGGCAAAATAAACCTTAAAAGGTATTTTTTATGTTTTAAATATATTAAAGTTATGTTTAATGTAATATATAAACACTTAAAATAAGACAACCATAATATCACCTGCCATTCACACTCTCCTACGCAGTTGTCTGCAGCGCTATGGGCTGAGGGCATGTGCAGAGCAGATCGTTGGAGTTTTAGAAGTACATATACCCATGTATTTCATATACCCATATACATATACCCATCTTTAAATTTCTGTTTATAGAAATTCTGTATTTTATATTAATAGAACGTACCCGCCTTTAAATTACTTGAATAGCACTAATTTATTTTGCATTATGCTACCACTGTTTATTCTACACTTGTTGTTGAAGCATTTCTGGTTAGACCTTATATTTTAACTATAGATTGTATTTCGTTGCCTTTACTTTTAAATTTGTAATGAACATAGAGTTGAATCTTATCTAAAACCTTCTGGAGGCCTCAGACCCTGGTTTGAAAGCAGCCTTGGTGGCTTAGTTCCATTTAAATAATTGAGGGTAAAAGTGATATATTGTTTAAAAGGAGTTTACATATATATGTATTATATGTGATTTTTGTTGTTGTGCTGAACACGAATGAAGAATGAAAAGTTTTTATCAAATATTGAGTCATCGTTGACATTTGACATCTAATGATGACTTTTGATCTAAACCATAATGTTTGTACATTCATAAATATAAATAAAATCAATCCCTATGTTTTTGTATTTATACATATTGTATATCTAGCATCATATTTTATCTGTGTTTACTCTCTAAACATGTGTCTGTAATTTTACTATATTTGTTGAAAAAAAACTATTAAAAGACTGTCACTCCCATATTCACCAGCTCACAGTTAGAGCTGTCTAATGCTTTTATATATTTGAAAGGCTTTCCCTCTGTGAATTTGTATTGCTTGGCAACAGAGGCTGTAGCTTGAATCTGATTGGATGAGAGGGAGGTAAGGTAAAGCATGACATTCAAGGTGCAGTGAATGAGTATAGCATGTGGTCTGTTTTGTAAGTCACAAAGGCTCTGGGAAATACTCAGACCAAAAAAAGGGGAAAGCAAAGTGTTCAAAAAAGCTCTCCGGGGTATCCATTTTTCTTAGCCAGTGTGTCCCCTTAAACTCTCCTGGATGCTGAAATATATGCAATAAAAATAATCTGTCCTGACACTTACAGGTTCTCATAGAGACTCTGAGCTTGCTGCTTATAAGCATTGACCATGCATTAACACCATTCTGCCTCTTAAAGCTGTCTCCCATTCAGCTTAGAATAAAATGCAGCAGTTTATTCTCACCAGCAGATAGCAATGTTCCCAAACTATTAACAGTGGGGTTGGTTAAGAAATGGACCCTTGGATTACAGGTTTAAAATAAATGTTCATGGTATAAGCCATGGGTCATTGAAGCATAACAATCACTTATCATGTGTTGTGAACATTAATAGAAATAGTTGTTTAAAAATTAAAATTGAACACATCATAATTTCGGTTGCTGAAACATGAATCGCTGATGAAGTGTGTTTAACATTTTGTTTGCATTTTTAGGGAAAACATTTTGTGAGGTGGGGACTAAAATTATAGACAAATAAATAATAAATTATATGAAATTGTTCATGAGATCTTTACTTATCAAAACTTTAATAAATGCAAATACTTTTCTATACACTTTTAAAACTGAGAACTGAAAACATTGTTAGAGTATTTAAATAAATGAATTTTCCTAAGAATTTTATTTTAATTCACAGCAACATCACATTACGTGAACAATTTACATATCTATATTGAAAACACTAAAATCACGTTTATTCAGCATTTGTGTTATTCATTGTGATTCATATTATTCAAATTTTTATTTTCAAATCAATAAGCAGCATTGATTGACAACCTACAGTATTAAAAACATAAAATGTACAAAATGATCATATTTCTTTGAAAAAAATATGAATAAATATTGATCATGAATAATAAGTTTAAGCCATGAGAGCAGATTGAAATGATTGGAAAAGGTGACACACGATGGGTTAATAAAAGCCAGTGCAGTTATTTTTACTGTTTGTTTATAACAGGAAGTCAGAATATCTGTGTTTCTTTCAGGTGTGGTGAACTTTGCTCAGGAGGTCAGCACTTTTCATTCATGTTCAGTGATTGTATTGTTTGACATTGCTTGTGTTTTGCAATACTTTGTTCCTTATCATGTTGTAATTTTTGTAATGATTAATTTCCTTTTTAATTTTCGTTCTATATAATCAATTTGCTTACTTCAATCAATTTTTCAATACATTTAACAATTCCAGATGTTTAAATACATGCAATGTTGTAACAGTAATTTGATGGTGTTATGATGCCTTCTTCATTCCCCTGATAGAACGCACACTTTTGGCAGACATATATTTGAAATCTGCGTTTTTATCTGTAAGACATCTTGCAGACATTCTTTGCTCATGCAAGATCTTAAACACTTTGTTTTTAGCATTGTGATATTTGTTTCTTGAAAATAACAAAACCAAGGACAAAGGTTTACAACAAAAGTTAATCTTAAATGTAAGATTATTGATTGATGTGCAACACTTACACACATAATGTTATAAAGTATGGAAATAAATTTTTACTTAAAGTTTGTCGTTATTTCATGTATCATTGAGTTTCAATAAGGCAGTTTACAAAACAAATTAGAAGAGCCATGAAGTCACTTGTACATTCTCCTTACTGTTAATGTCAGCAAATATCAGTTTCATGTCATTCACATGACAAACTCAAGCAAAGACACGTGAAGAGATGCAAGCCCCTGATGAGGTCAGTGCAAGCTTTTTATTATTATTATTATTATTATGCAATTATATACACATTATGTAGGAAGTCCTGGGCTAGTGGTTTGTTAGTCGATCTTGTGATCACAAGGTCGCTGATTTGCTTTCCAGGACCGACATGTAACAACTGATGTGCCATTGAGAAAAGCTGTGCGTGTGTTCACTGGTCACTGGATTGGTTAAATGCAGAGGTCACATTTCAGGTGAAGGTCACCATATCTGACGAAAAGTCACTTTTACTTTGAGCAATTCTTGGCCTAGAGGTTAGATTGTTAGTCTACTTACCCTTGGGTTATGGGTTTAAGTCTTGGCTAGGCCACAGTATAAATGTCTGCACCCTGCTCCGGGTGTGTGTTCACTGTTGGTGTGTGTTCAAGGTTGGTGTGTGTGCATGCTCCAGGTGTGTCTTCTCAGTTGGTGTGGGTGTCTGCTCCGGGTGTGTGTTCACTACTGTGTGTGTCTGCTCCGAGTTATTGTTCACTACTGTGTGTGTGTGTGTGTGTGTCTGCTCCGGGTATGTGTTCACTACTGTGTGTGTGTGTGTGTGTGTGTGTGTGTGTGTGTGTGTGTGTCTGCTCAGGGTATGTGTTCACTACTGTGTGTTTGTGTCTACCCTTGGGAATGTGTTCACGATTGGTGTGTGTTCACTACTGTGTGTGTGTGTGTGTGTGTCTGCTTTGGGTGTGTGTTCACTACTGTGTGTGTGTCTACCCTTGGGAATGTGTTCACGATTGGTGTGTGTTCACTACTGTGTGTGTGTGTGTGTGTGTGTGTGTGCTCTGGGTATGTGTTCGCGGTTGGTGTGTGTTCACTACTGTGTGTTTGTCTACTCCGGGTGTGTGTTCACTACTGTGTGTGTGTGTGTGTGTCTGCTCCAGGTACATGTACACGGTTGGTGTGTTCACTGCTGAGTGTGTATGTGTGTTTCTGCTCCAGGTGTGTGTTCACAACTGTGTGTGTGTGTCTGCTCCGTGTGACTGGAACACACGGTTGGTGTGTGTTCACTGCTGTTTGTGCCCACGATTGGTGTGTCCTCACTATGGTGTGGGTGTGTGTCTGCTCCAGGTGTGTTCACAGTTGGTGTGTGTTCACTACTGTGTGTGTGTCTGCTCCGTGTGTGTGTGTGCTTCAGGTATGTGTACACGGTTGTTGTGTGTTCATTACTGTGTGTGTGTGTCTTCTCCAGGTGTGTTCACTACTGTGTGTGTGACTGCTCCGGGTGTGTGTTCACTACTGTGTGTGTGAGTGTGTGTCTGCCTCAGGTATGTGTACATGGTTGGTGTGTGTTCACTACTGCTTGTGTATCTGCTCTGTGTGTCTGCAACGGGTGTGTGTTCACTACTGTGTGTGTGTGTCTGTTTTTTGCCCCATGTGTGTGTACACGGTTGGTGTGTGTTCATTACTGTGTGTGTGTGTCTGCTCCAAGTGTGTTCTCACGATTGGTGTGTGATTACTGTGTGTGTGTGTGTGTCTGCTCCAGGTCCAGGTGTGTTCACTACTGCGTGTGTGTGTCTGCGATGAGTGTGTGTTCACTACTGTGTGTGTGCATGATGTCTGTGTAAGTGTCACAATACATTGCTGTAAATCACGTCACTTTCACAATTTACAAACATTTTCATCTCACAGCAATAACAAAGAGAAATAATTTGTACACACAAACAATAAAACATTAAATAAAATTAAATCCGCACACGATCGGGTCAGCGCGAGCCTGCTCCCGGTGTCAATCACACGATGACGTCATGCGCATATCCCCAGCGCTTCCGGTGCGGGTGGGAAGGGCTCCGCTGTCCCGGCTCTGGAGTCTTCGTGGGTTCGGGATCGCTGCAGGAAGTCAGAACACGAATGCGGTCACATCGAGCTCCACACCGGGCTCAGGTTCAGCCCAAATCACCCTGACCCAGGGTCCGCTTTAACCAACAGGAAGTTCATTATTGGACATTCCCGGTCGGGATTAAACCGAATGGAGCCGACAGGGCCCCGAACCCGAACAGGGGTGTAACCGGGAGACCATCTTTAAACCCAACACAATGTCGGACACGCAGTGCTAGCAGGCTAGCAGATGTCCGGCTAGCAGGAGTCTTGAGATCCGCTTTTGTTCCTGAACCGTTCCTGGATCATTTGGGCAAGATGTCCGCGAAGGTCCGCCTGAAGAAGTTGGAGCAGATGCTTCTGGACGGCCATCAGAAGAACGACAAGACCCTGAGCGTGGAAGCCCTGTTAGATGTCCTCATATGTCTGTACAACGAGTGCAGCAACTCACCCCTAAAACGTGAAAAACACGTGGGGGAATTTTTGGAATGGGGTAAGTGTGACCATTCGGTGGATGTTGTTCTGGATCATGGGATCATTGTCTTTGTTGTGCACTGTTGCAGAGATCCAAGTGGAGAGATTCACACAGAGGTGATGGACTGTCATCTCACACATGTTGTGTTGTATCATCACTACATCATCACTTGTGGGATTCGAACCCACAACCTTCTGCTCACAGCTCTCAAAGCCCCAGCACACAACCCATGACCTCTTGACCTCTTCATAGTTGTGATCTCACACTTTTGACAGACATGTCGGTGTGGGTTTTAGCTCTGTAGTCATCCGCTCGAACCAACGGGTTTGGAAGTTTGAAGCACTCCGGGTTTATTGTTTGCGTGTGTTACTTGTGTGTAACATTTTTGCTTTCGATAACTCTGTTCATTGCGTAACCAGATGGATTCGACCAAGAATTGGTAATCGTCCGCCATAGACGTAAATGCAAAGATAAAGAGTTATTCACGTTTTTAAGCGATCGTTCAACCACAATAGACTTTTGTCATCATTGACTCGTCCCCTTGACATTAAAAACAGATGCAGAATATGGAAAGAGATATTTAGAAGATTGTTGGGAACATTCTAGGGACGGGCGATATAACGGCGGCAGAATTATCGGTATCGGCCGATATCTTTTGGCCGATAAATTAGGTATTATGTCTGCTGGCTTAACCACTTCTCATGCTTGCTTCTGGTCACTGGGGATTTAATCGTGGCTTGCTTTATTTATGTTTCATTTTATGTCAAGGAATAGATTTTAAGCAGAAAAAAGTTGGCCATAGAAATGTATAGTAACTATTATTCATAGATCAGTTCAATTTTTTCTGACGTGTAAAATAAGATCAGTTGTTCACCGAATGTGTTTGCCGTTTGTTTCATGCTTAGAAAAATATTAATCGCTCTATATATCGGCCTCCTCATAAAAAGGTATTGGTTATCGTTACTGGTCAAAATTTCCATATCGGTGAATCCCTACTTTTAATGGTTTTGTGTCCATACAATAGAAGTGAAAGGGTGCCACTGTTGTTTGCTTCACAGCATTATTCAAAATATCTTCTTTTCTCTGGTGCATATAAAAGCCCTACAGGGAGGACATGACAGAAGGGAAGAACAAGAATTTTTAGGTGAACTGTTCCTTTAAGTTGTTCAAATATTCATAGGTCTGGATTAAAGCATAAACGGGAGAAAAACAGGAACTTAGGTGGGAAGTCCTTTTGTCAGACCCTTCCTGGTCATATCAGTTGCCGTCGGCAAGAATAGTTAGTGAATTCTTAGTCCTGTGGGTGGGGCTGCATGATTTTGAAAAATAATATTTATTTTCCATAATTGGGACTGCGAGTTAATTTGAGCTTTTTTGAGACTGGATCTTTCATACTAAACAATCCAACACAACTGATGGGCTGTTCTCCTTAAAAACTAAAGTAACCACACTGACATTTTGTTCTGTCAATTCTGAGGCTATTATACAGTACATGACCAGTGTCAATGTAAAGAAACATTGTCTAATTGCAATAGAGACCTATTCTTCCGTCGTGGCTCAAGTAAACATGCGTGACAACGCTTTTCAGCCAGGATTCATAATTCAAAAGCAGATGTAACCTTAAACACAGAGGGATGTGTGATTCGCTCCTTTACTTGCAGGCACTGACCATGGGAGAAAAACCTACAGGACCATTTCCATGCACTTTTTTGCTTTAACTGGTACTGGTAGCTGGTAGGTAGATCTAAGTAGCGTCGTGTGAAATTGAACGTGCCCATAATTAATCACATCCGTTTTAAGGTCGTCTTCGGCTCTCCTGAATACACACAATTTCTTGAGGAGTTGAGCTGCTGATCTTTCACAAGTGACGTTCATTTCTTATACCCCCTATTGCTAAAACTCTTAGTCGAACGTAAAATGTGCTGGATGAAACTCTCAAGGCTACGTGTATGCCAACATGCTCATGTATATCTTGCGCTTTGAAAAACTGCACCCACAATCAATCAGCCCTACCTGTGGGTTTGGTTGACGTCAGTAATAAGATTACACCCCAGTTTGTCTGCTCGAGTAAGACTGCCACTGTCCTCGATAAACCCGTCACGAGCAGGTGCCACAACACATCCCATCACTGCAGTGAGCTCTAGTATGACCCACTTTCCAGTCCTAACCTGTTCCATCATAATTACAGAGATTGTAAACCTCAATCTTTTATATGGTGCCCTTGGATGTGGATGTAATGATCATCATGGGTTCTTTGCCTGTGTTGGAGAACCCAACTAAATCTCTGAGTGCAATAATGTTCAACAAGTGTTTCTGGACCATTGTTGACATTCATCTGGCCACCAGATGACATTCTACCTCACATAAGCTATATTCTACGGTTTAAAGTTGTGTACTTGAACATATTTCGTCGCTGAGATTTGCACCTCATTATCGCCAACAGACATATTGACCATGTCTCACATTCTGGTATTGACTGTATCTGTTCACAGTCCATTTCGTCTTGTTTTTCCAAATCCTGGGAGGGCGAGCTTAGACCGGGAAATTCCTGGATAGTGTTGCTCAAGAAATGCTAATGAACCTGAATCAGTGTTTTTGCGAATTAATCAATTTTCTTATCCTCAGAAGCCTGACAAGTAGTCAAGGTGGGACAGTTTATGAATTGATCCATTGCCATTTCTATAAGTAATAACGAAGTTCTTCATTGTGAACTTTGATGAAGTGAAAAGCAGAGCTTATGTCAGCTTGTCCTCTTTTTGCTTATTAAAGTAACCAGAAGGACCTTACAGCCAAAAGCAACTTTTTTTTCAAATGGGGCTCGGGGATCTCATTCCAGAAAGCATTTGATTTGACCAAACTGTGTCGGTGTAGGATGTGTCAGTTTTTTTTTTTTAAGGGTTTAAACTGTGGTATTCACAAACCCTTTCAATGTGACACTATATAGGCTAGGCCTGGGGTTTTCATTTGGTGGCCAGGGACCCCCAGTGGGCCTCCAAAAGGTTCTAAGGGGTTTCCTTAAAATCTTAAAGAAATAATAAGACAATGTATATTGTATTGACAAATAAAGGTTTGTCAAATTGAATTCTAAATGAACACATTACTTTTGTTTATAATATTTACGTTTATTTTTATGTTTTATATATTTCCAGTGAGTTTTTTTCTCACTACAGCATTATTTATAATAATAAATAAATAGAATAAATAAATTGTGAAGTTTAAATTTAAGTTTCTCTCAAGGATCTCATAACCAACATTACTCATAATATGTTTAATTATTTAATATTTTATTTAATATCTCAGCATATTCTCAAACACGCTATTTATGTAACATAGTTTAGTTATTGGTGATAATTGTGTAATAAGCCCCTCCTCCTCAGTTTTGTTTGTTGTTGGTCTCGATCTCTGTTTACATCTTTGCAAATTCTTCATCACGCTCACATGTAGCATCACGAGCGGTCTAACTTGAAGGAGACTAAACTAGCGAGGTAGCCACGCCCACTTGTTAAATCACAGCTCTATACATGTTATAGAAACAACAATGAAACATATCTTTATACCCCCCTCACACATGTCTGTTTAAAATCACTGGGTCCTATTCATGTGAGCTCCCATACGTCGTATAACGGTATGAGCTGGCTTGCCAAGTTTAGGGGGCGATAAAGTGAGTGGTATGCAGGTGTTTATGCCTGACTTCCTTCATGACAGCAGACTCTAAAGTCTAATTAAAAGAGAGGCTTAAGCCGAATAAACATGTCGGCCAGTATTTACCCTTCATGGCAGGTTTTGACGTGAGCGCTTTATGTTGTCACAGTTGCTAGATGCACAGGCTTGCACCACTCCAACAAGTTTGTGCAATTTGATATTTTCGTATTGTATTGCAGCATTATTGCAAGTGAAAGGCATGAATGCTTGGGGCACATTAATCTATTGTGTCTATTTGGACTTATTTCGCTATAGCGACTAGCAACTTTTGTTGTTCTTTTTTCAGACAAGAACACAACAGCGAATGTTGTGTTATGATGTTTGTGCAAAAGTCCAAGTAACCACGGCACGCTTCAGCCTTGTTTAGAATTATGGAGTCTCCATATCCATCCATCTGCCTTTAGCGGATGCTTTTATCCAAAACAACATAATTAAAGGGGTAGTTCAACCAGAAGTAATCTATTTTTTTTTATTTGGTGACCATTTGGTATTTTGTATGATTCTTGGAGCAGCAAGGCAGAGAGATATTTAGTAGAATGTTGAGATATTGACCACCATTGACTTGCATTGTATAGACACAAAGCCACTGAGACATTTCTCAAATTTAACATTTACTCTTGATTACGAATACTGGACCAAAATATCTGCCAAAGATCAATGATAAGGTTTGTTGTGTAGGTATGCTCAGCCAAAGTATGTGTATTTTCTCGAATTTAAATCTAAAAAACAAATACTAATACAGGGGAAACACGTATTTTATCGTCAAAAGACTCAATTACCCACAGCCTTCCTACGATTTACTTTGAAAAACCTCTTTTTTATAAATGCAATATAAACACTGTTGAACCTGTGACCATTGCCGTTGCCAGCCGTACAAGTCAGACACAGAATATCGGCCTTCTCCTTGTGTTTGTACTAAGGCTGCCATTTATCATATAGAGTTCACTGTCCTAATAAAGCTGCAAAGCAGGTTATGCTCCTCTATTGTATTTCAGCCCTTTAAAGTAAGTGGGCCTGTGCAAACACTACCTGCCTTCCCAGCTGGCATTTTCACATGAGATGAGCGCTTAAACATCATAACTGCCTCTAGTCAAAGAGTGCTGTGCTTGGGTTGTGGCCTTGAATTGAGGGTACTCTCCACTTGAGTCTTGGAAGTTGAAAGAAGGATCTGGAAATAAAAAGAAAAACCTTGACCTGTGATGTAGAAGCTTCATGTGTTACGTTTGACACAGTACACTTGTCCTTGTTTATACCATCTGGGGGAGATGCTGTTTTACTAGCCTACTTTTGCAGAATACCAAGGAATACCAACAAACAAATAGGCTGCACCATAAAATGAAGGTTTCAAGGATGCTGTTATGTCTGCTTTGATTAACGAAATGAAGTGCAAACTGTCGCTTAGTGCACTTGCTGTTGAATCATTTATCGAAAAGTAGACTTTTGTATACTTTGTTGCAGAAATTAAACATTGCAGGAACTATTCGGTCATTAAGCAGGGTGAGATCTTAAAGATCTTAAAGATCTCACTAGGTTGTCCTCCGGAGCATACATTGTGTTACTCTTAATCAGAACTGTGTACTTTTGACTCGTGATCATAAACCAACTCATTTTAAAGAGAAATTTGCTGATCTTTAAGAATGTTAGGAACTTGCTCCCATCCACTTGATTTTTTCGTGTTCATACAATAAAAGTGAATGGGTGCCTCTGCTGTTCGGTTACCTCCTTTCTTCAAAATCCCTTCTGCGGGCAAAAATGTCAAACAGTTTTCAAATGTCAGGGTGTGTTGATGGCACAATTTTTATTTTGAATTATCACTTTAGTTCTTAAGTCCAGAGAACTACTTACTTTGCACTAAGTAGGGTTACTCTTTCTTTGAGAAGATGCGATGCTTGTACCATACATGGATTACTGTTCTCTCTGTTATTTTATCATGGTGATCAGCTGATGCCGTTGCCGATTCCGATACTTTAAGTTTATATAA
This sequence comes from Triplophysa yarkandensis, assembly GCA_033220385.1. Lineage (NCBI taxonomy): Eukaryota > Metazoa > Chordata > Actinopteri > Cypriniformes > Nemacheilidae > Triplophysa > Triplophysa yarkandensis. Next base: position 9,545,242 of record CM065658.1, on the reverse strand, counting down.
CTGATATTTAACCTCTCTGATCACCCTTCACCTTTTTTCAGATATTATAATACTATAGATGTTGCCTTTGTTATATTTTTAGACTTTTTGTTACATTCATACAGTCATATGTAATATATGTTTAGTAATTATTGTTTTAATGGGACTACTAGTACAGTTTAGTGAGTACCGTTTCGTAGGATCCCTTATTTGTATACAAATTAATACAGCTGTGTGTCTAGACGGAAACAGAGAGCCGCTTCTATTTTAATATGGAATTCATGTTAAATGTATTTTATAGCAAATTTTGTAGCACTGATAGATATTTAACATGAGGAATTGTACATAATCTGCAATAGTCAACGGGTTGACTGTAAGGACAGCTTTTGCAACTACATTGGAAATGAAAAGAGTTATGGTGATGAAATTGGGTTATACATTAAAAATCACCTTGCTTATCTTTAATCTGAATTAATAATCAACAGCTCCAGAGCCTTATTGATCTTATCTAGTCAGCAAGACGGTGAAATGTTGTGGGATCTGCGACGTAAGCTTGGAATGAACGGTATAGGCTCAAGTTTTTGCCATGTCCTCCGTTTATACGCCAGTGCGCTTTGCAGCTCTGCAACTCTTTAAGTCTCACACCTGCTGAGGTTTTCTGTTTGTCTCATTTTCAAGACATTCCTGGTCGTAGTTCTGACATGCACACTGTTTTAAAGACCTTGCCAAGCATTTATTTTTTGCTTTTAGGGTGTTATATCATTACCATCCTCATTAATGCAAACATCTTTAAGCAAAGCCGGATTAGAACGTTTTCTTGGGTTATGTTTAAGGTTGCCTTATTTGAACCTCATAATGTTGTGCATTAAACTCCTGCTCAGCACAGCCAGATCAGCAATTATATGGTAATTAGCCATAGTAAACAATTCAACGTTTGAGACGGTTAATTTTATAGTTAACACGCTCGCAGATGTTCTAACCGCACTAGTTTTAGCAAAGGATTTCGATTTTTTAAACGCAAGCAACAGAAGTCGCTTACTTTTATCAAGAGTTCAGATTGTTGATTGTTGAACACATATGCATGTTGAAAAAAAATGCCATACTGAGAAATGTGTTGTTGGAATGATTTGATTTTATCATGTACAACGCGTCCACATGATTGAATGAAGTTGATTTAACATAACCTTTATACAAATTTCAAGAGAAATTATGTTAAAAAATGTAGAACCGATGTACGTAAAAAAATTTCAACAACTTTTTTAAGTGCACTTTAAATTTTTTGTAGACAGCATGTTTCAAGCGGTGATTGTAGGAACATAGTGTCCCCTGTCTGATTTGGGGGGAAAAAAATCAAAGTGATTTCACCATACGCTCTTTAATTCTAAGAAGACATGTCTTTAATTATTAGGCTAAGACCAAGTACAGTTATGGTTTATGCTTTTGAAAGGAGGAATTGATCTGTAACTCCTATTACATTGGAAATGGCTGGTATGTCCTCGGTACAGCTTTTGCTGGCTGTGAAGCGCCATATGCCCAATTGGTCTCTACAGTATGGTGCGCCAGCGCAGGCCACCCTGAATCGCCGCATACCGCTATGACATGTACTCCTCATGCTTTAGGAGGGGAGTCAGGACAGGGCTTGTGTCAGGAATGCCTTTTTAAACAAATGGTGTTCAGCCCAGATCTTTACTGCTGGATGAGAGGCAGACCGCAGCAAAGGGTTTCCATGCATTGGCATCCACACGCTCTCACATTCGCATGCAAGTTTATAAAGCTAATGCTTTAGAGGATCATGCAATACGGCAATGCCGATGTCCCTCGGGAATTGAAGTCACTTGACCTGAAGCAATGGCTTGACTGGGGAGAATTCCATTCATTCCTGTTAATGTCCTCCCCCAACACAAGGCATGTGTGGGCGATCTCCCCTCCCCCTGTTTTACCCTCCTCCGCTTTTAAACCGGAGGCCGCAAGCATGACACAGATTAGCTGACCGGCTCTCTCGTGGTTCAGTTAAAGCCTGCGCCGTGACGTCTCGACTTTACAGGGGAGTTGTGTTGCATCCCTCGCGCATTCGGGAATGATATACTGTATATTCCTAACTGACTAATGGAGGATATGGCTGTGCAATTAATCTAATGGAGAAATTGTTTGAGATACTAATCGATATTGATACAGTGTTTTGGTTTTTACATGATCCCGTGTCAACACATTTCTTTGTGGGAAGTGGGTTCCTAAAACGTTTTTAAACATTTTAGAAACTTTTTAAAAGATATGATTAGGGATGCTTCGATCAATTGGCAGCATATCGGTATCGCCCGTCAATCATGTTTTATGACTTGATCTGTAATCGGGAAACTTGACCGATCTTATGAACCAATTTCAATTGATGACCTTGATACATGATGACGTACACGATGATACTTTTTTGTAATCATTTTGTACTCTGTTAAAACAATGGTTACATTACATATATTATATTATTACTGAAAACATTTTACTAAAATATAAAAAAATTACAAAGGTAGTGAATTATTACTGTATAAGAAAAACGATTAACCGTGATCAGAGAGCTTACATATCAATAATATAAACTTCAGAATCAACAGAATCTGCATCCGTATCGGCCGATCACCATGACAAAATAATTGGTATTCTGAAACTGTAGCAAAAATCCTGATCACAGCATCCCTGGGTATAACCCAGATTGATGCGCTCAGTAAAATGCAACACCTTCTTATGCAATGGCTAAGATGTCTAATGGCAGTAAGGGCGGAGCTTTGAAGATTCATATTTTCTGAAGGTTAAGGTTTAAGGGTTGTGCGTGTGCATGTGCGTGTTTTTTCCAGGCTTGTGTGCACAAACTGTACTCAAAAGCCATTGTTTTTCCCAACCGCTTTTCCTTTTGATTCGATCCAGAGTAAAGGTGAACGCGACTTTTTCAATCCAAGGTCATTCCGTCACAGAGATTTAGATCCGTCATGCCCGAACAGCTCCAATAAATGTTTTTCTTCTCCCTCAAGCTCCTTGACTCGCCCAAAGACGGTGGCTGCATTGTTGTAACCGCTAAGTATGTTCCTGCACTCCCTTACAGAATTTCACAATAAAAAGACATGGACAGGATCCTCATTAGTGACGTGCCAACCCCCGGAGGATATTTGAACTCCAGCCGAATGATGACTATTCTTTCCTGCTCTGTGTGACATGTTGCAGATGCACTGAACTGTCAACCCGCTGTTGAAGATATTTTAAGTTTCAGAATAGTCAGATTTGTTCTTTTAAAAAAAGTATTGGGCAAGTTTAATTAACATTCAAGTGTATCAAATATTTGATACATTTTCTGCACAAACGGATATTTGAATTTGATCAGTTGTTTGCTGTTTTTTCTTGTTGAATGTAAAAACCATTTGGACTGGACACAAGTGCTTTTTAGCACCTAGTTCTACATGATGGATGTGACTTGCGTAAATGTCTGCCTCAACAGCTGAGGAATGAATAACACAGAGGCTCCATTCCCGAGACGCCCTGTATTGTCTTTTTGGAAAGTAGCTGACCCATTCATGCAATTGGTGTCTGTTACCATCATTCCATAAGTGGTGGGAGGCTACAGATTTTCTATCTAAGCATTTTGTTTTGCCTTATACATATTCATTTTTGCATTACACGTGCCTGGATCTAATTTTATGTTTCCAAAGAATTTGGGCAGTTTTTATAGCTATTGCTGGAACCGTTTTGACAAATGTTGTCGTTAGTGTTTTTTTAAACTTTCAGTGGGGTTAAAATGATGACCCTGTGTTAAAGTTATCTAAGCAGTAGAAGCCATTGTTTTATACTGTTGAGTAATGATGGTTTTGGGCTGTTAACGGGAATACATTTATTCTTCCTTTAAGGTTAAGGTTCCATACTGTTTAAGTGTATGTTTAACTTTTGCTTTGTTAAAACAAGTTATTGAAAAAAGAATTTCCTATAGGCCTCTGCATTTAAACGTATTCTATTTCAATTTCATTTCCTGGCTTTCAACATTATATAAACAGAACAATCGAGATATAACCATTACAATGCTGCATTCAGTTTTAATACCCTTATTTTAATTATTTTAAATATACACACATTCATTTTAGACTGTGTTTTTATGTTTACATCTATTTTTTTCATTTGTTATAAGGTTTTATATCAAGTCAAAAATGTTTTGCTTTATTTACATTTTATATATTTACTAACACCTTTTTAAAAGTTAATGTGTAATCGTGTCAAGTAATCGTAATCTTATTATTGGGCAAAATAATTGAGATTTATAATTTTCATATCATAATTAAGTAGCCCTATCTTCCTGTCTGATTCACAATAATGATTTATAATTTTAGCTTTTGTGTCGGATTTTACGGCGAGTGAGGTCGTTTTACCTCACATCTCTTCTTCACATCTCTTAAACTGATGATAAAGTGACAAAAGTTACCAATTGCAGCTTTAAACAAATTTTAGATAAATCATACAATGCTTAAATAGTGTTACATAAATCTGTTATTAGTGACATAAGCATATATAATAGGTCATATGACAGTGCTAAAACAAATATTTTTGTTTGTATCAGTTGTAAGGCAATGTGAATACATGTTTAAGATTAAATAACGCAACACATTTTCATATCTAGTCTTGGCCCGCCTCTTTGAAACGCGTAGATTTTTACGAAGCTCATTGATGGGAAAAGCGAGGTATGCTCTGATTGGCCAGTTAACCGGTGGGTTGCGATTGGCCGAATACTGCAAGCGTGTAATGGCATCAGTAGCTCCAAATAAATCTCCATACAAATAAGAATTTTATGACAACTTATTTTAGTACACAGAAGGAGAAGTTGATGACTTATACGAGGAAGTTGTTTAGCTTATTTGAAATCTGTACTTGAAACTTTTAATGGAGAGAGCCAGCAACAGCTGATGCTGAAAGTAATATCTGAATGTATGTTAAATCATATCATTAGCATAAATCAGACCCCTTTACACAAGGTTTCAGTTGGCTCAATAAAGGATATATATGGTATGTGTGACTTATCATAGTTTACATCAGAATAACATTTGTTAAGGAGTTACAATTACTACATTCATGTTTCTGCACGTTTTGATCCGATTTATAAACAATTGCACATGTTTGCACACAATAATATGATGGGAAGAGCTATTTCACGTTCCATCCATTCTTATTTTTTGTGCAGAAAGACAACTAGGTTCTATTGTACACATCTATGCCATTATATAAATTGTCCCTTAAGACTTAGACCTAAAGCTTACCATTAACCCTCATCATTGACTAACTATTCATCTCAAACAGTGAGCTATCCTATTCCCCTGAGGAAGGCCTTCAGGATCTACTCTGTCTATAACTTTTACATGTGTCCTCACCCTAACTGTAAATGTGAGGAATGACACCAGCTCACCTCACAACTAGGCATCTAGGCACGCGCCCGCCGCAGGTCTGCCTGGCAATGAGCCGGCTCAGCAGGAAGCTGCCAGTAAATGGTATGTTTGATGGGGGCTGGGAGCGTGTGGCAGCTGGTGCTGGATAATGGATTAACCCTGGGCGAGGTCCTTATGCTTTTACCTCCTGAAGCCAGCCGTACCACCCCCACGTTTCTTCTTCTTCATGCTTTGAGCGTTCATCAGTCGTAACTCTCTAGGGATAAAGTCCTTATCAATGTTTAATAAGCCATTTAGTGGCTGTTGGCTTTGCACATCAATAAATCACTTGTCGTGATATTGAAGGGACCAGAGTGTCTTCATTGTGTCAGGGACTGTGGAATAGTTTTGACTTTCAAGACCAACATTCTTTTGGGAAGAAAATATAGTTCATTGCCCCTTCCTTTTATTTAAACCTGTTTTACTTTCCAAACATAAAATAATGTATTCGTAAGAATTTTGGTAATAGAAACCGTTAAAACCATATAAGATTGGAACACATGTGACCCGTGGATTAACTTTAAATGTACTCATTATTGAGGAAAAGATAGTTTAGGTGCACACATGCATTCTCCTTTTCCAGTACATACAAGAATAATGATAAATCTCAAACTGCAGCATAAAGCATGCCAATCATTAACCCGCTGCGTAAGCAAAAGCAAAATGTGTAGTCAATGCCCGAACGACGTGACTTAGCCGCAAGGATGCAAACGCGCATCACTTTAGGAATTTTGAGGCATGTCGGTGTGCAAAAAAAGCTAAGGCATTTACATGAAAAACGGAATTGGCGAAAAAATGGCAATAATTTTGGAAATGCCGCTTATAACATTTCCGCCATAAAATGATATGACTTACGGGTTATCAGCTTATTAAGCATAATCAAAGTATTACTGTGCATGTAATCTCACTAAATGTTATGTTATGTTTCGTTTTTTTTATTAAAATGATCCATTTAATGTATAGAGTTTAAATACCGGTAATGCATTGTATTCCACATCAAGACTAACATTTGCCTATGGGAGTTTGGTTATGCCTTTAATACTGCGTGATCCAAGGGAAGTCTTTGAACTTCTGTATTTGACCTAGTTTTCACAGTCCCCGTTTCAAATTGAAGACGAGTTAGAATGGGTCCACCAGCATGCATCTAGGTTATAGTGCCTAATATGAGTTCAAATGTTTATCACATGAAGACATGATTAACAGGCTCCGATATTAATTTCTTTTTTCATGTTACTTGTTTCTGAAGAAGGTCTGAAGGAGCTGTATGTTTTGAATCCAATGGAGACAAAGCCTCCAGTCTATGATCTCTTCTTAACTTTGCTTGTCACTCATTGAAGGATCACCTTCTGGAAAAAACTGAATGTGGAGCAGTGCAGTGATGCACAGGATTCCAAATGAATGCATTATGCATACGCTCACAGGTTCATTGGAATATCTCTGAAATATCAGACCGTGCGGAACAAGCTACAGGAGTATTTTTAATTACATTGGCATGCTTTGTTCAGTGCGAGACATTCGGGTTTAAGCTTTTGAAATATGATCATTTATGGCACACTTGTTAGGATGTGCACAAAGACAGTTAATAAATTAGAGATGCTACTAGGGAGAATCAGCATGTTGAGCAGCACTTTGAGCTCCAAAGATGAACATGGTCCTAACGTCTTCACGGTTCCTGTGAATTGGTGTCTGTTAAACAGTGATCTACAAATTAACATTTACAAGCATTTAAAACTGTTATGATATTCTATACATGCATGATATGTAAAATTTTTGCCTGCTAGTATATTTTTATTTTGTTTCATGAAGCCCAATGATTGTTTATTATTCAGTAGGGGTGGCGATATACCCAAATTTGAGTTATGTAATGTGCTTTATATCAACCGCGATAGAGAGAGTCCAAAATTGGGTTGAGAATTTTCTACTCGACAATGTCAACGGGCATGCGGCTAGAAGTCTCACTTAGCTTTTAGACGTCATTTAAATAGTAACGGTTGTTAGAAACTAATAAGCAGTCATTAGTTCAGTGAAATGGGGAAACATTTTGTATCCTAAGTTATGAACCACTGCAAATTTTTTTCATACACATTGATAAATCTATTTGATACACTTCAGCCTGCTCTCTGTTCTACCCAGTCTCATGTTAATACACTTTTGCACATTTAGGATTTACACAATAGAATTCTACAGGACCGCACCGTTGGTTGGATAAACATTATTTTCGTCTGCTGGTCTCAGTGTGGCCTCCCAAGCTCTGTGCTTTGACCTGTTGTGTATGGCAGAGCAGTGTTGGCCGTGTTATTCAGACTCAACGGATAACTGCCTTCAAACAATAGTCTTCTCATCTTTGTTGTGAAATTTCAGATTCGATGAATGGATCTGTTGGTTATGAATATGACGTTCGCGGTGTCTGTTGGCAGCAGAGTTTAACGGAAGGTTGTTCTGTTCCGTCGGTCGTACATTCAGGATGTTTTGGAAACACTTATCTCTAGTAAGCTCACTCGCGCATGCTGCTGGGCAAATTTCCATCCAGAAAGCCAGAGTCATTCAAATCCCTGTTGTTTGGAACAGAGCGGATTTCTGTTTCTGTGGTGTACCAATAAATAGCGGTTTGCTCTCAGTGATTGAAGTAATAAGTCAGCTCTGTCATTGCTTTAGGTCAGTGTTTTTTAATGGGAGGAATGAAGTTCTTGTATTACTAGTTTGGAATCACAAAAATAAAGCCAAGATTAAGTTTTGGTTGATGGTTTGCTACTATTACATAAAATATAATTGCCTCCCATTGACTTCACCATTGTGTGAACGCAACCACTGAGTCATTTCTCAAAATATCATCTTTTGTGTTCCACAGAATAAAGCGTCATATAAAGCTTTTAAACCCCATGAGCATGAATAAATGTTTTCAATGCCAGTGCTGAACATTTCCATGTGCTGTTACTGAGCTTTGCTGTGACCCGTCGTCATTGTTAAATATTTAATTATGTCATATTGATCCGAGATGCACGGCTCAAACAGACGCATAGGATAAAGCATTTTTTTAACAATTTTAGAGCATATGGGTCCTTCATAAATACATCATGCCATGATGATGTGTGTGAAGGTATTTATGAGGGAGACATGAGACACACTTGAGGGTTTATTGCCTCGTGTTACTTTATTTTGTGGAGTCTACACACAGAGCTCCAGTGATTTTTGATGGACTGTTCATGCCTACTATCTGAATCCGCTTTCAGGGAATGATCCATGATGGCAAGAAAAGCTGTAAAGTTCACTTGTTATCTTCACCTTATTGAATACCAAGTGTGTTGTGTAGTTGTGTTTCTCAGTAAAGTGATGTAATCCGCCGATCTGCCTGCAAGTTTGGCTTATTTGTTAATGGATCTGACTTTGAAATGAAGGTGCCACATAAGATATCAAAGGCCAGAAGGCGTCAAGGATCCGTTTGAGTCCCATGAGTAGTTTTACAGACATATTGATCGGCCATTAAGCAAATGACTGAAAGTGACCAACCCAACCCAAGGCAGAATGCTTTTGTCTTCAGATCACATTGTTGAGTCTTATTTGGATGTGAACTGAATTTATTACAGGCAAAAAAATTTGAAGATTTTAATGAATGAAGTTAATAGGAGAAATATTAATGTTTTGTCAGTAGTCCAGGGTTATTCCTTGCTTAGGAATTCTTGTCATACTTTGCTCTCTGTGTAGTTTTATATCTGTTTAGTAAAATCACTGAATTATTTTTGTTAATATTATTTACTGTAAACAAATATAATTTTTGCTAGTTTTAGGGATGGTTCAGCTAACTTGTATTCTGAAACGCAAAAGAAAAGATTATAAACAATGTCGCTATCAAAGAACATTGGACCAGGTGGATTTCCTATGTTTGGACTTTTTTCAAAATACCTTTTGTGTTCTACAGAAAGTAAGTCGTACAAGTTTAAAATCACATAAAGTTGAGTAAACGATGAAAGAACATAATTCTCTCTTTTATATAATTATTTTTTATTTAAATCAGCATAGTAGATGTAATATAGTTTCTGCAAAACACAAACAATATATTTGCAAGAATGTTTTACACACATCAATACAATATGTTTCATAGATTAAGGTCATGGAGAATGTCTGAACATCTATGGTATATGCACAATTTTGATTTGGCCTGATAAGTATTAGTGTGATTGGCAGTTCATTTCTTGTTTTTGTTTTGCAACAAATCTTCGATGTAGGAGCGTTTCAAGGAGTTTGTTTTTATATTTCCAGTTCTTCAGCTGGTATGCTGATGCTGCCATTATGTAGTATATGAGTATATGTAATTGAGAGTAAATGACCTGGAGACTACTATTATTTAGGTTGGGGGCCTGAGGATTATCAGATTACACGTATGCAAAACAAAGCTAACAATTTTGAATATAAAACATTGTTTAAATGAGTGATTGGAGGATTATGTATGCTAGTGTGCCAGGGTTTATGCTTTTGGCCTAGATAGTAACCAAGATCGTAATGCTTTGGCCATAGCAACCGATAAACCTTAGTAACAATGCAGTTGTGACCAGCCCTACACCTGACCAACGACCTTGTTGTTTACTTCGCATATTCAAGAAAAGGGTCAGGATCCTGTTTACTTGCTGCTAATTTTAATTCATAAACCTTGAAAGTATTCATTGTGACAGTGTGGGTTTTTGTTAACAGTGCATTGGATTCAACCGCACCAAAGTGAGTTAGAAGCAGCCCAATCAGATTAAATAATTTCAGCCCCGTCATGACCTTATATAATCTGTTTTCCCCAAAGTGCTGAGAACCACATCTGGTTTAACCTATTGCTTTTTTACAGTGAAACTTTCATTAATCAAGGTAACAGGTACCCCAAAGCTCTTGACTAACCTTTAAGAGAGGTGGCACTGGTTGTACCATCTTCACTGTTGGTAGCACCAGCCTTTGGTAGCGCAGGAGTCGAGGGAAAAATGATTGTTTTAAGAAATTGGTGCGCTACTGCAGGCGGGCCGCGAACAATATCCTCACAAGGGCTTCTCTTGAAACGTACAGTCTGATGGTTGTGGTCTTTCGGGGTATCTGATTGGAAATTTTTGATTGGATTTTCTGAGGGTCATAAGTTTCAGATTTTGAGAAAACTTTACGAAGGAGTTTCTGTGCCTGGGGAGTGTATTAAGAAAAGAAATATTACTTTGTGCTTCTAATTCGCTTCTTGACAATTGACTGTGAATATGAAAACTCATCACGTTTTTACAACAGTCTAAATTACTTATAATGGATGGAAAGGTGTGTTCGTTCCCCTTTAAATACATTTAAATCAATACAAATAAATACAAGTTATTATTTATGATTTAAATTAGGTTTTTTCTTTCAACATTTTACCATATGTACTATGTATTTTTAACATTATAAAGCACATCTTTAAGAACTAAATTATTTTTCTTTGTTTGTTGTGATTTACACATAAAGCTGTTTTTGGGCACGTCATTTTTTTTATATAAATACAGATATTTATAATGCTGCTGTCCCTTTAAGACTGACTATACGGATATATAGATCTAATAAACGTTCACGAAACCAACAACTCTTGCAAGGATTCTTGCAAAAAACAAAAGTAAAAGTAAGTCATCCATTGTTTGTGTTTTTCCGTGTTCAAAAGACCGACCTAAAGGCTTCTACTGATTTCATCATAAAAACTGAATTTTGTCTTATGTCAATAGGGACCCGCAAATAAAAAGTATTTAACATTACAGTCTGATACTCACGCAGTACTCATCAAATCAACCTTCCATAATATGTAATATCATAAATATTGGGAAAAGTTTGCGGTGCGGTGGCGCACTTCTGCATGTAAAAGTGATGTTTTTAGATGCGTATTTCACGTATTTGAACTTTAAAGCATCATTTACTTCATGCTTACTGTTTTGGGCTCACAGTATCCGCTTTCCAAGCCAAACCACGCTCCAGCCCACCTCTTCCAACCGGGCCATGGCACACCAAGTAAACCTCACTTGCGTTTAAGTCTCCTCAGCCAGGTAAATTTGGGTAAAAGTTATTCTGTAGGTCAAATTTTTCTTTTTCTTTCAAGAGTGAACGTGTCATTCAGATGGACTTTCTGATTAATCACAGTATTGAATGCACCTTTTGGGTCCAAAGACACAGATAGAGAAGCGAATGAATAAAGGAGAAGAGACAAAATGAAGTTGCTGAATATGTCACTTGCACAATGTAACATTTCTGCATGTAACAATTCAAATATTTTGTTTATTTATTGTAGACAAGTTTGGCAGTGTCCAGTAAGGAAAACTGCTCTTATCGGCCTGAAAAATTGTCACAAAATGCACCGATCTGGTCGCAGTCTAGAGCCATGTACCCATAAACATCTTGTGGCAGGCTTTCCTTGTGTACGCTGTACTATTAAACTGGCAGTCGCTGCTACGTCACCATGAGGAATCTTCTCATTAAAAGCAGATGATGTTCTTTCCATGCTGGTCAAAGCTTGCGGTTCAGACCATGGGGCATGACTGTTGTGTGTTTAGAGTTTAGGGCCGTTATGAGTGATAAATGCCTTTTGTGACAGCATGAGACTCAGGCACATGTCCTCATATGGCGAGGTGTTCAGGCCGGCTCAGCTGTGTCTTGGGTGATGGCCAGCCCCCCAGCAGTGCCTTGTAAAGCCAGAGGGAGGACAGTTTAACATCATGATATGTGGTGTACAGTGTTTAGGTTGCATTGTTTGTTTCATGTCTTTTGTACCGCTACGTTGATAGTGTCATCAGAGGTTTGTCTGGTTTCTGGCAATCTTCTGTTCAACACACATCTGTAATACACACAAATCCACACCTGCTATTGTTTAAAAGTTTTTTGGGTGTAAAATAAAGGTAAACACAAATGAAAAAAGATTTGTTTTAGTTGGTTTAACTTAAACCTTTTAACCAGTTTTAAAAATATAATGTTTATTTGATCTTTTGTTTAAATATGTTATATATCGTATTTTTGTGTTAAGAAGTTGTTTCCTATAGTTCTTTAGGTTTTTGTTGTTCTCAATATTAAGTTTGTTATTATAACTTGACACCAAAGTTTTATCAAACTGTAAACAGTAATCAAATTAAAAAAAAATATGTCACTGACAATAAATATAAATAACTAATAAATAAAAATACTTTAATATATATTTATATATATATTAAAATACAATTGTACACAAATTTCATATTGTAAAACTATAAACAAAATAATGCCCTAGTATAAATTATTTTAGTATGTTAAGTTATAGATGCAGACACTTCTTTCTAATAATTATAATATTTATACTATTTAATATAGTAAAGTTTAATGTACAATACAATATAAAGTTATATTAATTGTTCTTTTATTGTGTTTAATTAGTTTTAAAGTTTAAATTAAACTTTGACAGCAATAAAACTTCTGCACTTAAGGGTCGGTGCTGGTTGAAATAAGAAGATAATTCTGTCTCTCTGTCTTTCTGCAGTGAAGCCGTTCACAACCACCTTGAAGGAGATGCGCCTTCACAGAGAGGACTTTGAAATGCTCAAAGTAATTGGCCGGGGAGCATTCGGAGAGGTAAGAACCTCAGAACCCTTGTGTTATCAAACTTTTTCACCGCCTTTTTGGCACGCTTCAAAGCAGGGAAATCACCTCTGAAATCACTGCAGACATTGCCATATTGTGTGGTTTGTTTTGGTATTTCCAAGCTTTGTTTTCATGACTCGTTTCGCGTGTCCAACGAAAACCCCAAAATATCAGAGAAGCATTTGTGTACCCTGCAAGCATCTTATCGGCAACCGCAAGCTAACCTCCTTCCTCTCATCTTATTTTCCCTTCTCTTCCCCGCCAATTCCCCCGTGTTCCGGCCTGGCGCTTGACTGCTATTCTTGGGCCGGCACAAATCTAGGTATTTTAGATGGATGGTTTGTTTTATAAAGGATTGTGCTACTCGCTCCTGCAGTTACAGGCTTTGACTGTTATTACACCCAAAGTACTTTTTTGTGTCTGTGCCACTTTGTCTTGTGTGATTTTATGTTCTACAACTACTTTTCTCATGTTTCTTCCTGAAATATTTGGCGTGTTAACTCAGAGAGGTTTTACACACATAGATCGAATGCGTCAGAAACTGGGTTGAATACTAGATCCGTTTTCACAGCTCTTATGAGTGCATTATATTACAATAAAGTGGAGCGTATGAAAATAGGATTTCTGTTTTTATCCCAGGATTTTCTCCAGCAAAATTTCTAAAGTGGGCTGGGGTGATGTTAAATGCTGTGTGCTTAAGTTTAGAAAACCTTAATGTTTTCTGCTTTATTTGGCGGAAAATATGAGTTTGTGTGTCGCCACTAATCTACAGATATTTCCTAATTTGGTGAGAAGCATTCTGCTGTGTCACACATCTGCTATCATTATAACTCCCTTGTAAATGAATGAATGCTTTTTTCATGACTCACTTCCTTAGCAGAATACAGTTCATACTTCTGTTTTCTTATACAGAATGATGAGATCAAGTTCCCCTAAAACAAAAGAATCTATGACGCCTCATTTCTGATTCAGATGCTGAATTTATTTCAGTGCCTCTTTGTCATGCGACCGATGCTCACTGTCGATGGAAGAGGCAGGAAAAGGACGTTCGCGAGAACAGATGAGCTGCTCATCTAACACCCTTTACAACACAGTCCCTCTTCTTACAATAGATTCCTGGCAGGAATGTCACAGTGGCACAGGAAGCGAGGCAGGACGGAGCAGCTTCCAGGAAAGGCTCAGGAAACCAGGATGTCTCCGAGGAGTTACTTTGACCAAAATAGTGTTCTGCGATTTGTGCAGTTCTGCGTCCCCTCCTCAGCCACCAAGACCTCAATAACCTTCCTTCTCAGTCCCTGGACGTGGCTGTGTTGATGACTCGGTTCTTTGGTTTGTGTGTGTTTTTTTTGCAGTGTTTCTGTCATCATGCCAAAGTATCGTTAGGTACGAGTGTGGAAGCTTGGTTTCAGAAAGCTTATGCTCGTGTGTGAATATTGTGCTACATTCAGGGTTTTTCCTATATTACATTTTTTGGCGACCACCAAAATTATTCTATGCCCTCGAATTGGATAATATGTCCCGGAATTAAGATCAAGCGAGCAAGAGCCAGCATGGGAGATGTATTGTCTGCATTGTAAATCTTATAATGCACATACTAGAATGTGTACACACTAGTGAGTGAATGAGTGAGAGAGCAAGAGTTGTACAAACTCTTTTTCTACAAATGACTGTATTCTGACGACTGAGGCAACTTGCGTTTAAACTAAGCACAATTGGAAAGCTCTCCGACAATACTTCAAACATACCAAATGTAAGATATAATGTTAAACACTTTTCATTTAAATCGCAATTTATAAAAAACAAAATGCAGCTTCCTTGAAGAATATTCAGAGTGCAAAATACCAAATTGGGATTTCCTTCAAGTTGTATTACTCTACAACGGTCATATAAACTCGAAATCCCTTAGATTTTCCTTTTAAGAATAGTTATGTTTTGTAAATGTAATCTTACATGTTTTACAGTTTACATGTCTTAAAGGACCAGCAGCATAATAATGGTCTGCTTATTATGTTTATTAAAAATCACAGGACTAGCCTAAACAGTGATATTACAGAATTTGCTTTCTCTTATATGAGTCATTCATAAAAAGAAAAGAAAGTACCACACACTAATATAGTTGTAAAAATTGCTTTAGATAGGGGGAAGTGTTGAAAGAGAGTTTAAGTATAAACAATTATCAAGTATTAACAATTAAAATTAACCACGTTTTAATTACTGTCTTATAGGTTTAAGAGATTGGTGCCTAATGCAGCACAGAAAGTTAAATTGCAAAATGGGTAATATTTCATAAAAAAATTTTTATTTTAATTTCAGTTTCCCAGGAAAAACCATGGCACTTCTGCTCCCTCTCCCAATGGTTTCCTGTCACTCTAAAGTTACAGGATGTACTTCCAGATAAGGTTTTTGCATTTCCTGTTTATGATTGATTAAGCGGTGGCCCAGAATGGAATTCAAAACTTCTTTAAAGGGATAGCTTATTGAAAAATGAAGCTCGGCACTGTGAATTTTATTTAGCAGAATGCCTGGCTGTTTATATCTACAAAGTAAGAGCACACACTGTCAAGGTCCGAAAAGACAGAACTGTACAAGTACAAAATCAGCCATTGTGACAAAGGAATAGAAGTCAGTTTTTACACATGAAAACATAAAATACAGCCTATAAATTGAATTTGATTTAGTCAATTATGCCTTCCGAGAGAAAGTTGAGCCAGTTGTAAATGAGACAAAATTAAATTCATTAAAAACATGTAGAAGGACATGAAGTATAGAATTCCCATGTTTGGGTGAACTATGACTAAGGACAAGCTCAGTGACATTGGTTGGCACAATCAGCGACACACCTCTATGCCTCGCCTGATATTTGCTGTTAATAATTGCACTGTTGAATAGAATAAGAAAGAAAAACATGGGACAGGGAGTGGAATCAAGGGGAACTGGAATAAGATTTTTTACATAATGTTACAGTGAGTCATTATGGTGTAGACAAAACATCCCTGTAATGACGGCTGAACAGTCAAAGCTCGATGTGTGGAGGATAAACATTGATCTCTTTATCTGTTACACTGAATCACTCATGTTGTGAATGATTGGGTCAAAGAACATGGCAGATCCAGACCTCCATAGTGATAAGAATAAACGACTGCTACTGTTTTTAAAGGGACGCTGATGTAATTTTAATTTGTTGGTACGTTCTATCATCAACTACAATACCGCAGACATTCAGGGTCAGAGTGCAGCTTTTCTTGCTGATATTGCTGCTGGTCAGTTGTCATCACCAAAGCATCTTATTTCATAATTTTTTATTTGGTGATGTGTGTATTTGTCCAAACTTAGATGTAATATGTAAGACGAAGTGGGGGATGATTTGTACCCCAGGGATCCGAGTGATACAATTTACTAGATAACCTTTATCGAATTTTGATATAGAAGACAATCTGTTGGTGTTTTTTTACCGTCACCGGTGTATCCACCAGTTCACCAGTGTTGATTTCAAATTAACAATAAGTGTCAAAAAGGGATATGGCGATTATTTAAAAATTGTCTCTTTACCCCTTTCCCGGTCACATTATTAGGAACATAATGATGCAGTGGGCTAAGGCAAACAAAATTGGTAACTTACACAATCTCTTACCAATGTGGTTCATCTGTGGTTTTATCAAATATTTTTTCTTAACTAAATATTATAACTCCTTGTGAGATTTAAATGTCCCTGTTAAAAATGAGCAGAAAATATAAGAAAACAAAAATTATTACAATGTTTGATAATGTTTATTCAGTAATATCAATTTTTTTAATGACAGTATATATTTGAGTGGTAAAATTGCATCAAAATTGTTAATTAATAAAATTTATAACGTTGTACATCAATGCCAGACAGAAAATATTGATAAGAGGATCAATGTTTCACCTTGGTTTACATCTTGGGCAATACAATAGATGTACAATACATGAACAGTGTTATAAAACTGTTAATAAATAATTAAAAGTACAATAAATGTTTAAAAAATAAATCATGACAGGCCACAAGTCTTTTTTGTTTTGTTTTTATCCATTAAAACACTTTAGTGCAGAAGAATAAGTTGTCAAGCTTATACTATTCATTTGTCAAAAACTGGCAAACAGATCTACAGATCAAATTCATTTATTGATAAGTTTTTATATTTGATGTGATATATGTGACATATTCCATTAATGTTAGACTGATGGTTTCTTCCAAATCCCCATTAACCGATCTCCTAATAAAGCACGAGTTTAACCATATATGTAACGCATGAACACAAAACTGTTATTTATGCTCTACAAAAAAAAAAAAAACATAGACACCAATACACACTCACATGATCATCGTATTTACTTAATTGGAAGTCTTGCTTTATTTCAATGTAAATAATACAGTTAGATAAATAATTGTTCAAGGAGGCTCAACGGGAATGTCTTGCTAGTTCTATTGATACGAATACAATAATTTGAATTGTACATTGAACTTAACATCAGAAAAATTTTTGCTCATTGCAGTTATCCAAAAAGTGTGCAGCTCTTAAATGTAAACACTTGTGGAAACAAAACACATAATATCAAAGTACCGATACATTAAGATACATTATTTTTAATTGTTATGGTATTGCAGATAGGGCTGGGTATCGTTGAAAATACCCAGGCCTACCTGCCTACTAAAAAGAAGAATATATAAGCAACAAATTTTGCTCTAATGTTGATTATTATTTCTGTCATTTGTTAATGTGGCCTGCTTTTACAGTATCCCACATATAATAGATTTCAAAAGAATAAGGGTTTATTAATTTATTAAAAAATGTATTAACAAATCATACTAATAAATAAAATTGACCTTATTGGTCATGCATTACTGCAAACACAGAGGATATAAGATCAAGACACAGAATGACAGCTACAGTTCAACAATCTCATTTTGACTTAATTGACTCGAGTGTATTCAACCAATAAGAACGCCGTGCCACTGCTCATATTGGAACGTTAGTGGCACATCCCTGTTTGAAGAGTTGCACTAGTTTACTGTTTTACTCTTCTTTGAGTAGGAAGATTCAATGCAGCAAAAAAGATCTATCGAAAACACATCTCACATAAACA
The DNA here is from genome assembly GCA_033220385.1 of Triplophysa yarkandensis. Taxonomy (NCBI): domain Eukaryota; kingdom Metazoa; phylum Chordata; class Actinopteri; order Cypriniformes; family Nemacheilidae; genus Triplophysa; species Triplophysa yarkandensis. Next base: position 9,527,129 of record CM065658.1, on the reverse strand, counting down.
TTCCTTTAGTAATGCAAGCATGTTTCATTTCTGTTATCAGAAAAGTTCCGCGCTAGATTCGGATAAGTTAACGGTGCATGATGTTGAAACATCCCTACTTGCCTTTGCAATGAGATTTGGGTAACTCAATTGCAGACACGCTTATTCTATGGTTCGTTTCACTTTTTTGGTGCGGCTTCTGTATGTTTGTCAAGCTGTCTGAACCCCAAAGCGCACGTCAAGCATGATGTGTGTTTACATCACTGATGTTATCAAGATTAAACCCGTAGGTATATAATGAGAACACTGTTTGACTGATTATGTAAACTCTTTGTTGTCCTCCATGTTGAAAGGTATCTCGCCACCCATCTCTCCTTGTAGATCTTCACGTAAAATCCGCTCTGATCCCTCTGGATGTTACACATTACATACATGATCTCTGAGTTAGCAACTCGTCCAATTACATTGTCAACACTGGTCACCCACCCTCTCTTTTATGTACTCCCCTGCATTATGAATCAGGTCAAGCTGACTGTTTTTGTAGAAACGTGTGTCTAAAAAAGGAGAGAGGGAAAGAGAACAGGACACATGGTGGGAGGAGGATTTGGGGGGTTTGTGAGCGCTCTGGGTTCGGTTTGTTTTTGTAATGAGGTCAGTTATCTGGTGTGGTTGGAAGGCTGAGTGATAAAGACACCGTGTATGATTAAGCCAATGTTTGATTTTGTCGTCAAAGTGTACTTTGCAAAAACTTTGATAATTGCGCACCCCCACCGAAAGATATCAAAAGGGGTGGAAGCGTCAGAAAAACGCCAGCCTGGCTTGTTATTTGCCGTTAGTATGCAAAGTTGCAGTTTGTGCTGTGCTGATACAGCACAATGCGCTCAGGTATGTGGGTGTGGGTGCGTGTGAGGGTAAACACACACACACACACACCATGTGATGTCCCATGTCCCGAGCTCTAAGGCAAAGTACAGGGAAATTCCTGACACCACTTAACATCAACATGCTGGTCACTCACAAATTCAGTTAGTGGACAATAGTCCAATGTCACAGTCTTAAAGAAACAAAAGTTGTAGCCATTTCTATTAACCAAAATATGTAACATTTAGTACATAACTTTTTTAAAAGCAATACAACTAATATTTTAAGCATTAGACACATGTTATAATGTTGTTTATTGCTTTTTCAGCAAAAGCCATGTTGTGACCAACTGCTGATAAGTTCTTAAGTCATGAGGACATGTGACAGCTGTGCGTAAGGAACAACATTTTGTCATAAATCATCACCGTCACCGTATCACATTTGCTGCGGGAAGACGTGTCAAACTAGGTTGATTCAATGTGATCTAGGTGATTGTGACACAACAGGTTTGAGTATGTGGAATGATATTCCTGAGCTAAATATGGGTTATTTCGTATAAATCAGATAGGAATTTATAGGAAGTTATGAATGATATTAAAATCCATGTGATATGAATTGGATATCAGCCAGTCTAAATATAAAACTGAGCACTTTATTAATTTAATTTCAAATTCACCAACTTGTTTTATATGATAGCTATAGTAATTCTCCAATCAGAATCATGTTCTTTACCAGTACTAGAATTTTTTTCTTGAAGACAGTTACACCAACACAATCAATTAAGAAATATTCCGAAATTTCACCAAAAACATTAAATTTTCTTAACCTGTAAACTCAAGTTTGTGTGTTTCTTTATAACTAAACGAAATATCAAAAAATATTTGATATTTCAATTTGATATGCCAATAATTAAAACAGTTTGGAATTTAGTCAACCCTGTTATTTTTAGTTTTGTCTTATTGCACTTTAATTAATATTTTGAGGTAGCTTTGACTCTTACATTATTAGTTTTTCATGTCCTTTTGTCATTTTATTATTTATTTGCCTTTATAATAATGCTATACAACATGCATTTATTTTGGTTCTAGAAACGTTTCTGTTTATTCCAAAGGCAACAATTGTCATATTCGTTTGTTTTAGGTTCTAAATCACTTAATCATATCAAGTTAAATATTTACTTAAATGTAGGCCTATTTATTCAATTTTGTAGTTATAGCAGACAGAAACCATGGCTATTTCAACCCTGTTCTGTAAGAGTTCTTAAAAACTATATGTCTGAAGTTCTTTTAAGCCACGTTTGGTATAAATTGATAAGCAACAGCAGGTCATGTTCCTATTTAATTTTTGATATAATATTAAATGATATCAAAAAGCTAACCGTTGCCACTAATAACATCACTGTCCCGCACTACATCCATGCTCTGCATCTGGTGTCGTCCTGCCGGCTGGGTGTTAGCTTTCTCCACCCTAAGTGAATAACTTCTTGTAGGAAACTCCTGTGAAGCCTGTCACTTTCCCGATTTTCCTCTTGCAGGAAAGACCTTAGTCACTCTCACACCCACTTTTGACTTATGGTGTCCGCGAGTGCCGCCCTGCTCTTCAGGCAAATATTCATCACTCTTAAATCTCGGTCGTCTTGTTATTTGCCTTTCAGAATCATCAAAGATCATAAGCATCTCATTCAAAGACTGACTTTCCCTGCAGGGATTTGGCTCTAAGTGGGCCACGAGTGCATAAATGAATAAATAAAGGCGACAAAAATTGACAGATTCCCCACAGTTTCTAAATCACGCTGAGGTTTGGTATGTTTGCATATATTGATTTACACCCCTTCTCTCATCTGCAGGTTGCCGTGGTGAAGATGAAACACACGGAGCGTGTTTATGCCATGAAGATCCTCAACAAGTGGGAGATGCTGAAGAGGGCTGAGGTGAAGACCCTTATATTTATGCTTGCAGAATAAAAATTACACGTATAATGAATGATGACGAACACTTTTTTTTTTTGAATTCTTGTCACAATTTGAAGAAGTAAGTTTTTGGCCTTTAAGCTTTTTAAATTAAGAAGGTAATCCCATATTGTTTTAGCCCTAAATGACCATTAAATCCACACAGATATCGTGATTTAAAAAATACTTAAATTCTCCCTATGGTTAATAATCTCTTTAAAAAGAATTGTGGTTGTCATTGTCGTTTCTAAACTGTCTTGGGTTTTCTGTTTTTTTGAGAAAATACTTAAAGTTGTAAATCCTGCACATGGTCGGGTTAAAGCATGTTACAACTCCACATAAACATACCAGCAACATTTAAAACTCATATGTGCAGTATGTGCCCACCAGATGTCTTCATTGAAAAATCCAGGGAAAAATCCTTATTCTTTTACTGCTTCTTCAGCCTGTTTCAGGCTGATGTGTTGCGAAAAATTGTCTGTGGCCTCCCAGAGGCACGTCAGATACACTTTTGTCATTTGGGCTCGTCATTAATCCTCTTTGAGCTTCCCTGGACCTCGTTCATTCCCACTCCCAGTAACTCCCATTTCTTGATTCATACATTTAATAGATCTTTAGAAATAATAAATTATAAGTAGCGCAGGAAAGACTTGCAACCGAGATTGGAAAGTGGTTCATTTAAATGATTTACCAAATTGTGCTTAAACCTTAAAAACTGGTTCTACAATACTTATTCTCTCAACTCAAATCTCAGTATTATGTTGCCTTCTGTGAGATTTTAGACTGCAAAAACTCCCATAGAAATATAAAATAAAACATTGTGGCATACAATGACATCTAAAAATTCTGTTTGAAGACTGCGTGTTTCAGAGAAGAGAGGGACGTCCTGGTGAATGGAGACTGCCAGTGGATCACCACCCTGCATTACGCTTTCCAGGATGACAACTACTTGGTGTGCATCTCCACATTCTTTATTAACAACACCTATAAATTCCATAACCTCACTATAGACAATTTATGTTAGGTCACCTAAAAATGAATTACTGTCATCATTTACTCCTTTTACCTTGTTGTGATTTCAAACCCGGTATGACTGCAGATCTCAAAAGAAGATATTTTGTCAAAACTTAGTTATCGAACAAGGATGACACTTATTCACTTCTTTTTGGAAACAAGAACAGTGCAAGTGAAGTGCCAGTTATCAACATTCTTTAAAATATCTTCTTTTATGATCATACAGGTTTCAAATGACAAGATAGTGGGTAAATGATGACACACTTTTTATTTTTGAGGGAAATATAGAGCACCGGCAAAATTCTGCATGTTATTGCATTCATTATAATTTTCCTTTTCTTAGATGTTTAAGTTGAGAATGTGAAGTGCTGAGTCAGTGTTTGTGTGATATGAGATGATCATTTCTCCCCCCCACAGTACTTGGTGATGGATTATTACGTGGGTGGCGACCTGCTGACTTTGCTTAGTAAGTTTGAGGACCGACTCCCGGAGGAAATGGCCAAGTTCTATGTGGCGGAGATGGTGCTTGCTATCCACTCCATCCACCTGCAGCGCTATGTACACAGGTAAAGCAACTTTATGTATGCATGAGCTTAGAACCTATGTATTTTTAAATTTGCCGGACACAGAATGTTCATAGACAGAAAGAGGTTGCCTACAGATGGTCCAAGGGGGGTTGCAATGTGGTTTAAAATTAGAATAGATCCAGACAAAACACTCGTCAAACAATTATTTTTAATTGGACGTACAGAAACAAGATAATTGAAGGTAGCTGATGCTTTGTTCTGAGCTGTACATCGGGTTCAGAGGCCTCTTCCTGGCTGCTTGTACTGGGCTCCTATCCGGTCCAGCTCGACCTCCTCCTCCTCCTTCTTTCAGTGGTGCTTGCTTTTGACACAAGCAGCAGTTTTACAACATTTCCACAGCCAATCATAACAGTCCACCTTGCAGTTTCACATTTATCAGGAATGTTCCCAATTTTTTGTTCTTGCTGATAAAATCTTGTTTTTATTGGGAGCAGACCCTTTGGCCACTTCTGTGTGTGTGCGTGGATGTGCTTACGTGTGTAGATCTATTAGGGCCGGCCGTGCATTACATAGGGGATGCATCAAAAGGCAATATAACTCCCTTTAATAAAACTGGTCACCATGTCTTTCCTTATACTGTGATTCTGCACTAAGCATTCAACACAAAGTAAGGCATGTTACTGTGTTTTTACTATCAACAAATTTTTTAATTATCTTTTTTTCCGTTTTGCAAAGTATGAAAAATCAATACCGGTTAAAAAATGTTTCACTTTTAGGAACGCTTTTACCAGTACATCGCCCAGCCTTACTCTCTGTATTTTGTTATGTCTCATTTAATAAATTGAAGTAAAATAATGTTAACATCTGCGACCCATGTATTCCACACTATGTTTAGCTTTATTTACATGCTGACAAAATCATTGAATGTTTGTAGAATAAATAAGGAGTTGACTGGCACCATCAGTGACTAGCCTGTCAGGGCACAGCAGCTGACAGCAGTAATGACGGAGCTCCTAAAAACACGTGTGTTGCTTACACTGAGCCTGTTAGACTGCCTGTGAGGTTGTGAATAGGGTTATTTGTGCGTGTGTTTGTGTTAGGGTGTGTGTGATAGCGAGATGAGTTTTACACCATGTTTACTCTCTTCCCGCTGTGCTCACCATGGTGCCAGGTTTGTGGAACAGAGGGCACTGTGTGTGTGGCCCAGTCATAGAGAGACGAGGCTGTGTGTGTGTGTGTGTGTGTGTGTGTGTGCGTGCGTGCGTGAGAGAAAAAATAGTGCAGAAGTGTGAACAAAGGCAGGCTGTTAACATGGAGCGCATTGGCTGGGCATGGAGAAGCATCATCATGGTGCAGTGCCCAGTGGATTAAAAACTCCCCTCAGTTTCTGTGGAGAACCACACATGCCAGTTCAAAGTGATAGTTCACCCTAAAATGAACATTTTGTCATTTCAAACCTCTATGACTTCGATTTCATGGACAAAAATCCAATGCAAGTGAATGGCTGCTTGTTCCCAAAATTCTTCTACATATCATCTATTGTGGTCTGCTGAAGAAAGAATATGCAAAATGTGAAATGTTAAAAAAATTATTATGGCACTATCACTTAAAGAATAGATCACTTATTTCTCCTTATTCAGTTATATTAATAAAATGTCAAATATGTTTTGTGTTGCACAGGGACATTAAACCAGACAACGTCTTGCTAGACATGAACGGTCACATCCGTCTGGCGGACTTCGGCTCCTGTCTGAAAATGATGCAAGATGGCACAGTGAGTATCTACGTGATAAAGACTCACACAGTCACACCGAAGTGTGTTTGTCACCCTAACAGGGTGGTCTCCCCTCTGCCCTCCCCTCTGTGTATTCTTGACATTGATAGAGTTGGTTTTTGGCCCTGCTGCCCTGGAAAGGGAGGCTTCATTAGAAAACCCTGCACTGCTCGCCCCTCTCGCTCACAGACTGATGAGTCACTATGGTGCACAGATAACACTACCAAGGCCGTAACAGCTTTTATCTGCTGCTGTTTTCATGTTTGTGCCAGCTGCATGTAATAGGACTAAACTTTGTATGCTTGTTTCATCTGCTGTAATGCTACAATAGCTGGAATCAGGTTCTGCTGTTTAAAAATCTGTTTTGCTTTGTCACTACTGATTTGGATTTGCATTGGGCATCAGGTTTATTAGGTCAATGATATCGAGACCTGCCTGAAGACCTTTTTTATGTGTTTTCTTGTTCTCAAGTGATCTCTGGATTTTATTTCAAGACTACCACTGTGCCTTTTACATTATATTGCTGGTGCATTGTCTTATTTATTTTGTTAACATCATTCATGTGATTGGGTGTATTGGAAAGTATTTATTTTATTGGTTTGATATTTTTGTTGCTCTTTCTGCCAGAAAGAGGGTGATGGGAGATTTTCTTAATAATTACATTAATTTTTGTTATGGAATTTTCATCTAGGTTCTGTCTTAAAAACACATGTTCTCTTTAAGGTCACGGACCTGCAGATTTTTAATTGTTGGAATTTTTACTTGCACAAATATGTCGATATGTTACAGCTGGTGGGTTTTAAAACATAAAACAACCCACATATGCTTTTCTGCACAATAAACCACATATTTTATTCTAGATTTTATTATGACTTAAGTGTTTTGTGCTGGTCTTTGCTCTCGGCCGCTCAAAGTCTTGTCTTGGTCTGGAATACAACACTAATCCATACCATGACAGGCACACTACATTTGTTATGTGACATGTATGTCCAACGTAGGATGTACAGTTATGGAGAACAATTAAAAATATTTGTGAATATTCTGACAAATAGGGAAGTTTGGACAGAGTAAATGAACAAGTGTTCATGAAACGCTTCCTGTTCCTCCATTATCTGACTATTATCTGATGCAGGAATCCTCCAGACTTTAGTGCATCTGTCACAGGATTCGTCTGTTAATCTGTTTTTGTGTGCTTGGAGACAGTTTTATGAGGGAGGAATGTTGTTTTGCTATTCTTGAATGTCTTCATTAAAATAAAAAAAACGGTATTTCTTTGTTGTGAACACAAATGAAGTTAATTTAATGATAGTGTGTTACTTTAACTTATAGAAAAGATGTTAGTGTAATGTCTTCATTTTTTTTCAGCACAACAAAGAAATGTTAACAGATTTGCAAACGAGCAAATAAGGGAAATAAAATGTTTGGGGCGTGAACTGTTCCTCTGATATTGCACTTTTGCTGACAGGGGGGATTAAAATAAAACCTTAAATGGCCTAATGTGGTTTATTGTCGTTAAATATGGACCGTACATTTGTTTTCTGAAAGTTACATATTTAGAATTGTAGTCATCCCAGTTCTTGGAAATGCACTCAGTGGATGAGTTATGGTATTGATCGCTCTGTTTAAATATTGCTCAATACATTCATGTCATTGAACTAGTGAGTTGTAAGGCCACAGTGTTTTTTATAATGCATTTCCTGTTAAATCTGGAAGTTGGTATGTTTACATTTGAAAGGCTAATCCATTTCTTTAAAAATTGTTGACGTGACAACTCTGATTTGTTACTTAATTCTAGACTTTTGACTTTACAATTAACCTCACCGGAAGGGATCACTGGAGTAACCACTATCATTGCACATCATCTGTTATGTTTTTTTCTTTCATTTTGAAATGTGAATTGAATTTTTATTTTATTTTATGAAGTGTTTATAAAAAAGACCAATGTTTGCACTTCCTGTTACAAAAACATTTTTTGTGTTTTTTGACTCGATTGAATAAAATACTGTTTTATTTGCAAATGCTTTGTGATATTCCAATTTTCCACTTAAGTTAAACACAGCTGGTGATAGTTAGAGGCAGGTGGTATTGGTGGGGGAAACAAGTCTGTACAAGAGAACATTTTACTCTACCAAAAACCTTACACACACCCTTGAGTGCAAGAAGAATTAATCATTCTAGAAAAATAACCAGAGGTTTAGATGTTAAGAATGTTTTGAGTGCTCTGTGGGTTTATTTAGCGCATGTTTTATGAGTGTGGTTGAGTAAGAGTTGGCATGATGCATATTACATCCCTGCAATGTTCTTTTAAATTAGACTTTATTTAATTGCAGCTTCCTTCCTCTTTCCATCTGTGTAGGTCCAGTCATCTGTGGCTGTAGGCACACCAGACTACATCTCTCCAGAGATCCTGCAGGCTATGGAAGATGGCATGGGAAAATATGGCCCAGAGTGTGACTGGTGGTCTCTAGGGGTCTGCATGTATGAGATGCTCTACGGTGAGACACCCTTCTATGCCGAGTCCTTGGTGGAGACCTACGGAAAGATCATGAACCATGAGGTAGGTTCATTGCTCTTTGTTCAGTTGTTATCCGGCCCAGCTCTGAACTTGTTTTTTTATTTGCATCATTGTGCTTTAAAGGGCTTTTTTTTACCAAAATGAATTCTGTCATTATTTGTTTCAAATCTTTAAAAATGTCTTTGTTCTGATGGACACAGAAGAAGATATTTGGAAGAATGCTTGTAACTAAACAGTTGTTGGCCACCATTGACTTCATAGTAGGAAAAATACTCTATATTTACTTTCATTTTCTTGAACACTTCTTGAAATGTGGGGCTTTTGACTACCATGGTAAATTCATTATCAAACGAAGTTTTTAATAGTAGGTTTGAACAACTTGAGATTAATTAATTTATGGCAGAGTTGTTTTTTTTGAGATAACTATCACTTTAATTAAGAATTCTATACCAAGAATATTTTTTAAAATATTTTGTTTAGTATCGGTTAAAAGTTGTCAGGCATTAACACAGAACACACAAACGGATCCTATTCTATAAGGTATCTTCTCAGAATATAATTTTTATTCTTTAATCGGCGGTCTAAATTTCTTAACCAATCGATTTGCACAATATTTAGGAGCGTTTCCAGTTCCCCTCCCACATCACAGATGTGTCTGAAGATGCCAAAGACCTGATACAGCGTCTGATCTGCAGCAGAGAGCGCCGGCTGGGGCAACGCGGCATTGAGGAGTTCAAGAAACACCCGTTCTTTGCAGGAATCAACTGGGAAAACATCCGCAACATAGAGGCCCCTTATATCCCTGACGTGAGCTCTCCGTCAGACACCTCCAACTTTGATGTGGACGATGATGTGCTGAAAAACCCGGTTTGTTAATTGAAAAGTTTATGACAGTATTTTCCCTACAGTGTGAGACTTGTTCTTATCCGTTGACCTCTCTCTGCCCACAGGACATTGCTCCACCCGTGTCCCACACAGGTTTTACCGGGCAGCACCTGCCCTTCGTCGGCTTCACCTACACCACAGAGAGCTGTTTCTCAGATCGAGGGAGTTTGAGGAGACTCGCAGTGACAGACGGAGGTGCCGGGGAAGATCTCCAGGATGGGGGTCTACAGGTGGAGGCCTTCGAGAAGAGGATTCGCAGCCTGGAGCAAGAAAAGCTGGAGCTAAATCGCAAGTTGCAGGGTAATGGATCTCAATCTGACATATTAGATTGTAGTTTTTACTTATACAATGTTTTTACTGTAAGTCATCAAACAGTCAAATGTGTAAATCAGAATTAAAAGTAGTAACATTCGCTCTCTTTGTGTCATCTGATAATATAAAGTTTGTTTGCTCTATACGTGATTTCCTAGAATCCACTCAGGCAGTGCAGTCTCTTCATGGATCTGGGCGCGGAGCTGGCACGCTTGGACGTGATAAAGAGATTAAAAAACTCAATGAGGAAATCGATCGACTGAAGAAGAAACTTGCAGGTGAGAGGTCGCTTTATTACTCTTAATGGATACTACATTAAGCGATGCATTCACATCAAGTTGTTTATTTACAGCTATGAATGTAGAAAACTGATGAGATGTGTTTTTGTCAGGTTTACTTTTTCAGAATGTGGCCATATGGTTTTATCTAGAACCCCAATAATTATTTGGTGAAAAAACACTGAGGAAAAACATGTACATGCAAAACAGTCAACAAAATAGAAAAATTTCCTATAAAAATGCCTAAAAATGCCAGTCGTAAGCTACAGAGAAATTTGAGAGCATTGGGTTTGATGTGGTTTGTAATGTCAGGACTGATTGTTCTGCCTTTGATGTGGTGCATAATTTTAAGAATATTCTAGTGGGTTAATTAAAAGTAAATCAAGAATTTCTATTTTGTAGCCATTTAAACGTCAAACACTTCAGGAAGTGTGCAAGCACGTCATAATTTTGAGGAACCCACAGAAATGAAGATAAATATAGTTCTTAATAAACAGTATTTAATTGTAGTGCACCATATAAAGCAAAAAAGGTTGTTTGTAAGGAGTAAGTGAAGTTTAAATAAATGCAGAAAGAACATTGTTATGCATAGATTCAAATAAGTTTTTGGCATTAGATCTGTCTTAAATCATGATACTCTGTTTGAAAGCTTTTGAATAAGTAGCCAATCATGTTGAAACTCACTTTGAATGAATTCTCTCCTCAGACTCTGATAGGCTGGAGCATCAGCTGGAGGACTTTGAAAGCTCTTCCACCAAACTTAAGGCCTTGGACAAGCAAGTCAGAGCCCTTAAGCAGGAGAAAGAGGAAATCCATAAGGTATGAATTACTAAAGAGTTTGGATTAATCTGAAATCCTTATTAATTCTGTTTCATATGCACAAAAACTAAAATATGTCAATTAACTGTGGTAAAGGTGTGGTAAAACGCTATTTCATATGCATTCTGATCCGCTTTAAACTCATACGTGCTCTCCTCTCATGCTTAACATGATCTTGGTGTTAAAAACGGAGTTAGATCATCATATATCTGTGCCAAATACCCTCCCCATGCATTGCTGATGGTAAAATAAGCTTTGCCATCTACTTGTGCGGTATGAAACAGCTGTCAGCCTGATAAAATCAGGATGTTCCCAAACATTTGCTACTTAATCAAACTCATTGTTATCACAATGGGTGCATCAAAATTCTCAACACACACTCCCATTTTGAGATAATCTGATCTGTCTACCCAAAGAGTGCAGTTTAAGCACTCTTTTATTTGACTTCATTTTCTGTGTGACAAGAGAAACAGGTTGACTCCGTCCGAGCAGTTTTCTAGCTCACAACTCCCAATTCTCCTGACAATTTCTATTTCTCACTCAGCCTCTTTTTCAGTTCCATCTCTCCTGGCGCGGCTGCTCTTTTTCTCGGCTTCCACGACTCCTCTCTCACACTTTAATCCTCACATCTGTTTCTCTATCATCATCTCAATTACTTGCACCTGTTTTCCTGGCCTCCATTCTTCGCTATTCCTCTAACATCTATTTTACTTTCCTGTTCTAGCAACTGGTGGAGTCACTGGACCGCCTGAAGTCTCAGACCAAGGAGCTGAAGGACGCCCACCAGCAGAGGAAACTGGCCATGGCGGAGTTCTCTGAGGTGAACGAGCGCATGGCTGAGCTGCGCTCGCAGAAGCAGCGTCTGTCGCGACAGCTCCGGGACAAGGAGGAGGAGATGGAGATGGTTATGCAGAAGCTGGACGCCATGCGGCAGGACATCCGCAAAACTGAGAAGGCCCGCAAGGAGGTGAGGGGGAGGGGGAGGGGCTTAGAGAGGGCGGGTGCTCTGCCAGGGCCTGAAGGTGTTTCTAAACACATTTTTTAAGCATCAGAGTATACTTTGAAAATGTGATGTGAAAGTGTTGAAAGGTGTGATTGAAAAGGTCAGGGTCATGCCCCATCTTTTAAAGTTATGCTGTTGTTTTGATCTGTTTGAAAAGCAAATGAAGATTAATTGTCAGAGGCTTTCAGTCACAAAGATGCCTTCACGTTCCATATGTCATCACAGTATTCCAAACGCTCTGTCTGGCTCTCGTCGAGTGTTTATGAGTCGGCTCCGACACATTACTCAGGTGGAAACAAGGTTTTGGAACGCAGCACATTTTTGAACATCATCAGTCACGGTCGGAAGAGATGCCGGGAATGCAACTCCTCAGTTTAGCTTAGCAGCTCCGGATCTCCCTTGACAACGAGAGGAATGTCTTCCCGCCCCTCTTCTCGACAACTTTCCCCACCGCCTCCTATTCCTGAACCCAGCCTCACGGACCCCTTGACCTTCCTCAGACCTTGGTTACTAACAAGAGCCAGATGAGCGACACTGACCATGTTTTAGGTTCATTGCTGACAGCAGCAGTTTGGAGAAATAGGGAAATTACAGGCTTTTTTCGCGCTTCCAGCCAGCCATTTTTACTTTCTCTTTCTATGTTTTCTTACTTTACATCTTTCTCCCTTTTTCATTTTTAGGAGACATTGGGTGGATTAGTCGACCAGACAAGAATTGTTGCTTTTCTCGTGGGAAGTCTTAATTTCAGGAAGTGTTTTGATCAGAGATATACAACTCTCTGAAATCAAAATGGAAGTTCTCAAAAGTGTAGTATTTTTGTATTGGAATGTCACAAAGCATTTGCGCCTGGTTTGAGTCAGGTCAAAATGGGTTTAGTTGTAAAATGACCAGGGTAATTTCAACATTTATTTATGTCATTTCTGTTGATTCATAGCTGGAGTCTCAGCTGGAGGACGCACGTGCCGAAGCCTCAAAGGAGCGTAAGCTAAGAGAGCACAGTGAAGTCTACTCCAAACAACTGGAGGGCGAGTTGGAGACGCTCAAGGTCAGAGGGCATATCTTTCACATTCCCGTTCATGTCAACTTCGGCCACTGGAATAATTTTGAGCCTTCACATGATTTCCTGTGTTAACCTCCCTCTGTTTGTTGCTCAGGTGAAGCAGGGTAGCGGTCGTGCTTTAGGTCTCGGAACAGAAACCCAGCAGGAACTCACCAAGGTGAAGTCAGAGCTTGATAAAAAGGTGCTGTACTATGAGGAGGAACTGGTCAGGCGTGAAGCTTCTCACACAACAGAGCTGAAGAACCTGAGGAAGGAGCTTCACGACTCTGAGGGTCAGCAGCTTTCGCTGCAAAAAGAACTACTGGTGCTCAAAGACAAACTGGAAAAGGCCAAGAGAGAGCGGTAAGGAACATTAGTGTGCTATTACTGTTTGAAAGCAATAACAGTGCCTGAAGGATCAATATGTTAGACAATATTGAAAGAGAAGATTGTTTAACAAAACTTTTTTCGCGGAAAGAACACTACTTCTAAAAGTATACATTCAAGCTGTACAGATGCAGTACATAAAAACAATGCTATTTTTTTTATAACATCTTAATATCACCGTCTGCCATTTGCATTGACTTTCAAAACTATAACTATATTTTGAAGCATTAAAATCGTTTTGTTATTGCTGACTAAGTATGCTCCATTCAAGATTACTGCAGCAGTTTTCTTAGTATTTATTAAATACATAAAGAATTGCTTGTTGACCTTTATATCTCTTTCTTTATCCACAGGCAAACCGAGATGGACGAGACCACTGGCGCCCTAAAAGACAAGTATGAACGTGAACGCAATCTCCTGACCGAAGACAACCGTAAACTTACTGCAGAAACAGACAGAGTATGAAGTTATATTTCTTTCTGGTTTATTTTCTGTTTTAATGACATTAAATGTTGATCCTGATGTCTTGTTTTTAAGCTCTGCACGTTTGTGGACAAGTTGACCGCTCAGAACAGGCAGCTGGAGGATGAGCTTCAGGATCTGGCTTCCAAAAAAGAGAGCGTTGCACACTGGGAAGCTCAGATCGCAGAAATCATCCAATGGTGAGACCTTGCATACAGTATATAAATCAAATAAATATTGCCTTGACTGTGAAGCAGTTGAAAAGTTTAGTTTTTAAAACTATATATTTGTGTTTATAGGGTCAGCGATGAGAAAGATGCTCGTGGATACCTTCAGGCTTTGGCCTCCAAGATGACAGAGGAGTTGGAATCTCTACGTAGCTCAAGTCTGGGATCCAGGACGCTGGTAAACATCTCCATTGCTTGTTTTAACATCACAACACCTTCTCTTGCTTTCACGCCAAACAACCAGTTAAACGGTTGATCTGCTGTTATGCTCCAATTTCCCAACTCCCGAGGAGACTACGACTACTAAATTTATCCGTTGAACCTCTCTCTTTCTAGCTCTCGCTCTCTGTAACTCCTCTGAGCCATAACACAGTAACAGTGTAGGCTGATAAAATAAGATCAAGATAAGTATGTTCTGTTGAGTGCTTTAAATAGCAAATCTAATAGAAATTGATTGAAGAGACGTGTCATGTTAGTGTTGTAGATGAGAGAGGGTCATGTTTGACTTATTTCATCAGCATTAAGAAGAATAGATAGAAGTCAGATTGGCTTTAGATTTTTTTCCTTTTAAATTTAATAACTGTTGATGCCATGTTGGGATTTGCTGGTGAGAACTATTGATTTGTAGTCAAAAAGGATGGGTATGAAGTCATCATCCTCTTGATCAGTTTAGTTTGTTCTTGTTTGTTGCAGCAAGATATTGTAATCTTTTGACAATTCTAAAGTGTGTCAAAAAGTTCCCAACTATGGTGTTGCTGACCACAGATTATATGAAATTTAAATTGAATAAAATGTCCTCTTGTGGTTTTGTTTATTTGCAGAGTTTCTAGACAAAGAATTTCTTGTCTGAGCATGACTCAACATTACTTTGTAATTCCACTAATGTCTCTTAAGGGAGTCTGATGAATGGGTCTCTTGATATGCTTGTCTTTTTTTTTTGGTAACTTTCATTACTATATCAGCAAGGCCCTGAAGTAAGAATCCTGACCCCGAGGGCTATGGTGGCACCTCGGGTAACCAAGCGGGTGAGTGCTTCCAGCAAACCAACGGTCTGTGTGGAGCAGTTTTAGAAAGAGGGTGGACCACAAGATTGTGCTGTTGGCTACTGGCCAGTCATTCATCTGTCCTGTCTTGTATAAGACATCAAAATATCTGTTACCTTATAAAAAACTGTTAAATGTCTCTTCATCTGCTGGAAACAAACAATCATACTGAAAAATCATCCTGCACTACATAGATTTCTATCCAATCAAATGCTCTCTACATTAAATGTGCCACTAACCAGGATGCAGTACATGATACTGTATAGCTGTGATGTTATTAAACCTTATGGCTATTTAACAAATGACAAAAAATCAGTTCTCATCAAACACATTCACAGGGATCATTTTGCAAAAATGTGGATAATAGTTTTTCTTAAAATGTGAAAGGGCAGATGAATGGTCATCGCTAAACATAATTCATAAAACATGGAAGCCATTTCAGATAAGCACAAGTCCATTGTTCTTCTGAGGTAGGTGTGGATACCTTTGCGTTCAGCCCGCACACTGTTGGATGGATGTCAGATCAGTCTTACTGAGAACTCATTAACTGGACAAGCTTAAACAAAAAAACAAGTTCCGCAGTATAAGAGCCGATCGTGAGTGTTCGAGAGCCTTGCCCACGGTCTTTCTCTAATGTAAAGCTGATGAGTTCTGCCAGTAACATCCTATGAATGCCCATCACTGCTGCTGCCCACTTTCCATCAGCTGTGAGGTCACAGGCAAAAGCCACACACAAGTGCCATCATCTGTTCCCCGAAATGTGTTTGAACAGCAAAATCGATCTAATCCTCCTCCCTCACTACACAATCTACAGCTGTTTCTTTCCTAAATCTCCATATTGTTGCTGCATAGCCATGGAGCCAAATCATGTTGTGTAGTCACACGTATAAGTGCTGGAATGGTTTGCTGACAGCTGAGATCAATAGCTATTAAACTGTTGGAGATCTAAGATAAACCACATCGCGAATCTTCAGATCTATGCCAAATGCATTTTAGGGGGATTACCTTTTATTTCAGCTAGGGGGAATTTTGGTATTTGTGTTGTCATTTTTCATGCACACTGCTTTTTAGTGTTTGCAGTAGATTGTAGTCTTATATCAAAATTGAATGATCACACAACATTAAATTGAGAGGTTAAATAATATTAAAGGTTTCTTGAAGGAATAGGATTTTATAGTCCAGGGATTACATTTGTTGTCCTTTAAAGTCCTAGTTAAGCCCAAAATTTAAATTCTGTCTTCATTTACTCATCCGCTTGTCATATCAAACCTTTATAAATGTTGTTCTTTTGCAGACTACAAAAGAAGATATTTAGAAGAATGTTGGTAGGAGATCCCCTATAACTTACATTTGTTTTGTATCCACACAATAAAAGTCAATGGGCACCAACAGTTTTTGTTTACCAACATTCCTTAAAATATCTTCTTTTGTGTTCCGCAGTAAAAAACTTCGCTACTAGTTAGTGGGAGTGTCATAATTGCATGATCTTATTTATGAAGTGGTAGTTTAGCTATTTTCATTGAAAAAAATCTTCTGATCTTACTAAATCTAAACCATCTTTTATGGAAAAGCTGTAAGAAAGACATGTTTTGTTGTCTTCATTTATTTTGTTCTTATCAGGTTTGTACATAAAAATTGCATCACCTTTTTTATTACAGGATCCCTTGTGGAAGGTGCGCCGCAGTCAGAAATTAGACATGTCTGCCCGTCTGGAGCTGCAGTCGGCTTTGGAAGCCGAAATCCGGGCCAAGCAACTGGTTCAGGAAGAGCTGCGTAAGGTCAAAGCTGCCAACATCTCATTTGAGAGGTCAGTCTGTCACAATCTTCTCTAATATTCAGAATGGTGTTGGGAAACTCGGCCAAGCAGAACTTGGATTGTTTAAGTGACATACAGTTACAACTTTTGTATCGAAAAATGGACATTTTAGATTTGCAGGTTTAATTCTAGGTAAACTGTTGTCCATACAGTGGTGTCATTTTGGTATCTCATGTCCCACAGTAAACTAAAGGATACAGAGGCCAAAAACAGAGAGCTGGAGAAACAGATGGAGAACTTGAAGAAGGAAATGGAGGATAGCCGCTCAAGGACGGACAAAGGTAAAAAAAAATGCTGATAAAACGTTATATACATTGATGTTTATTATATATCAATAAATGACGTTGTTCCGCTGATTTTTACTTGTTTTTTTTTTTGGATAGTTTAATTTCCCTAAATTTGGTTTTCTTTCATTCGTAGGCTTAAAGCTACCAGACTTTCAGGACTCCATCTTCGAGTACTTTAATACCTCCCCCCTCGCTCATGACCTGACATTCAGAGTGAGTGTTTCTCATTATATCTGCCTGATGTATCTGCTGATGCATTACGATCCTCGAACAAGACCCTTTTGTCTATGGCATCATCGTAATAATCTCTGGACCTCTAAACATCAGAGAACTAGTTGTTGTTTATCAGAACAATGAGATCATGTCTAATGCAGCCACATGAAACACTGGAAAAGACTTAAAATGTCTAGACACTGACAGGTTTATACTAGTTCCTCGGAATCACCACAATGTAACGGATGTTTTAAATAATATGCTATAAACGACAGGACTTCTACAGCCATTTCCATAAGGGAGAGCTGGTGAAACAAAACGTACTGCATTGAAGGGGAGAATACGAGAAGATTTTTCTAAATATTGCAGTTAAATAAACCTTGAATGTTGTCAATTCATTATCAAACTGCTATACAATTGGAACCAATTACTTTTTTGAAATCCAAATAGCTTAATACAAATAAGACTTTATAGACTTTGTTAATGTTAATGTTTTAGTAACCACTCTTTTACTATTTCTTGTGTAAGGAATTCATTCTAACTTCAGTTTTAAATGTTAAAAACATGCTATTTATTATGTAATGCTTTTATAGTGTTTAATTGTGTAAGTAAGCTTTGTATTTAGGCTTAATCAAAGCAAACCAACTACAGTTAGTTGGAATGCACAAACTTTTGGGGGGGGATAAGCCCTTCACGTGTAGGGCACTAATTAGGGAAAACTACATAATTTAGTCTCCCCATCTTGCATTAATGATCACCTGATAGATCAACACAAACAGATGATTATAGAATCCGGAGCCCATCAGGAAAACTGCTTCAATACTTTATTCATCTCCGTGTCAAATGGTGAACTTCATCTACAGAATAAATGAAAAAGACCTTTTAATCAAAGCAGGTTTGACAACAAGAATAGCCGTAATACATGTCATGTTATTTTTTCTTCATAAAAAAGGACTCTGTATCCTCCTCGTCCGCATCATCTCTGCTTGTTCTTTGGGATGAAGTAAGTTTGAAGTAGCAAAGTTGCTCCCCCTGTGACCTCGACCAGATCCGTCAACAGACAAAAAACTGTGCTTATTAAAAATAGTGGTTAAATTAAGTTTAGTTTTGGTAATAAAGTAGATGGTGCTTTTTTCATCTAAACCAAACATTTTCTATTACTTCAAATAATTATAATGTAACTTTATAGGCCAATTGTCAGTTGCTTTATAGCCTGACCAGCATGCTAACCATTTAAATCCATCTTTTTTTGTCTGCTGGCTGTTGTAATGAAGCTATTTGTAGGTGCTATAGGTTAGCTTGTGGATGCTTAGAGCATGATTTAGGATAAGCATTCATCTGTTAGCATTAACCAGCTCTTCTAACCTCTCAAAGCCCTTGCGCAAATAACATCACTCTTCATTTGACAAGACTGTAAAGACATCAAATCATGTTAGTTGACTCTCGAAGTATCTGAATTGTGGATTTGAAGGTTAATTATACTTCTTATCCTATTCTGAAGCAAGTAACTGGTTTTAACCTATTATTCACCATCATGTCAATCAGAACTTGTATGGCTTTTCCATCTCTAAAAATGGAAATTTTGTGTACTAAAAAAAGGTAAGAGTTTTACACTTGGAGGACATGAGACTGAATGAATAATGACAGGATTTTGAGCTATCCTTAATTCATATCAACTGAATTCATTTGCTTTTTTTTAGAAAACCATAGCTACACCCAGCCATCCATTCACACATTAACATTTTTAAGTTTAGTGAATTCTATTAAATTACTCGGTTTTATTCAGAGCTCCTGCTTAGCTTAAAGAGATCGCCTATAAATAGTGCTCAACCTTATGATTCTCTCATGATTTTCACATGTAAGCATGTGACTTGTACACTTAAGTAACCTAATATGTTTTGACAATGCTGTAGTGGCTTATGTGGTATGTTAATGTCAGTTTTGGATGAAATTCAAGGATGTTTTTTTTTCGACCTTCCCTGAAATGCTTGTAAGGGATTTGAGCAACAGGAAGCTGTAGGACAAAAGATGTTGTGTACACAACAAAGGTAACTTGCACATTTTGAGCTATCTCGTCCCTTTCGTCCCCCACAGACAAGCTCCTTTGGTGACATGGACGCCACACCCCAGAAGTCGGAAACCTCCCCGTCGGTGTCTTCAGAACAGGATGTAAGTGTCCACCTCACGCTTCCTACACATTCCATCACTATTAGACCTCTTGTCTGATACATTGGTCATTAGATTTAATCATTTGCTGGTTCCTCCTTAATGGGATAGATCGAAAAAGCAAAATACGATGTCTTGATATTTGATCAGTACATTGTTAAGTTTTACTAGAAGACAGTCTGTAACTGTTTTTAATACTTCAGGAGCCAGTGAAGCCTCAAGCTACCACCCCCGCTGCTCCGTCTTCGATTTATCAGCCCACTCTCACGGCACCAAAGGTACAGATTCATTCACCCAAGATTTCCGTCTCTATTACATTGTTGGCACATTTCCCCTTGCTCTGCCTTTTTAGTTTCAGTTTGTACCTTTTGCACCAATGGTTTACATTCTGTTTGTCACTAGCCTAAAGCTCACCAGCTGAGCATCAAGACCTTCTCCAGCCCGACCCAATGCACTCACTGTACCTCACTGATGGTGGGTCAGATCCGACAGGGCTACGCCTGTGAAGGTAAACCAGTCAGCCGGATGGATAAAAGATATCAAATCTCCTTGATTAAAAGAAAGCCCAGCTTTTACAAAATGACAACTTTAATGGAGAAAATTAAGAGCTTTTGATCTTAATGCATGTTGCGTTATGTTTGATCAGAAGGCAATGAAATTAATGTTTAACAGTTATTAATTGTATCTGTCCTTGTATCTTTTAGTATGCTCTTTCATCTGCCATGTGTCGTGTAAAGACAACGCACCACAGGTTTGCCCCATTCCTCCAGAACAGGCCAAAAGACCTCTGGGTATTGATGTGCAGAGAGGCATTGGCACAGCTTACAAAGGCTTTGTCAGGGTGAGGATGATATGGATATCGTGGTAACTGAATGATCACAAAAAAACATGAATTATCAAATTAATTATATATTGGTATATGTTAAATTAATTATACATTGGAATTTAAATTACACCAATACTTAAATATTAAAGGTTTGTGCATCCAGAATGTTGACATGCCCTTGTTGATATTTTAGATCCCGAAGCCCACAGGAGTGAAGAAGGGCTGGCAGAGAACCTACGCTGTTGTGTGTGACTGTAAACTTTTCCTCTATGAGGTGCCTGAAGGGAAGTCCACTCAGCCGGTTGTAATGGCCAGTCAAGTCCTGGACTTGCGGTAAACTTTAGACATGTTCTCACATCACGCATACTCAAGTAAACTTTTCATGCACATCAAAAGTCATGTCATGTACCAAATATAAATAAAAAGGGTCTTGCGAATAGAGCTTAATTTATTGATTACCTATGTCAGATTTATAAGACACATGGTGTCAGTATCTCACAGGCCCACTAGCAGACTCAACACACCTCTAAGGTGACCTAAAGAAAACTTTAAATGTATATATATTTACATATGATTTTGAATATTCTATATTGTTATAGAATTTAGTGTTTTTCTTCCAGTAACTTTCCTTACCGTCCCTTCTTTTTCCAGAGATGAGGGCTTTTCTGTTAGCTCTGTGTTGGCCTCCGACGTGATCCATGCCAGCCGTAAAGATGTTCCATGCATATTCAGGGTATGAAAAATCTTCTTTTAGGATTGCAAGCGTGTGCATCACTCTGCTAACAGACTTAACCTTTATTTTCGGAACCGTTCAGGTAACATCATCGGCTTTGAATTCCCCGATCCTGCCAGTGCCTCTGCTTATGTTAGCTGAGAGCGAGGCCGAGAAGAGGAAGTGGGTGGGAATCCTTGAGGGTCTGCAAAGCATCTTGGCCAAGAACCGCCTGAAGAACCGCGTGGTTCATCTTTTGCACGAAGCTTACGACAGCAGCCTGCCCGCCATCAAAACCACTAACTCTGCTGCCATCATAGGTGAGTGCCGGGATCGTTTTTGACGATATACTAAAGATTGTGTTTGTGATGTAATGTGGAGTCTGTTTTCTATTTGTTTCTACCTTAAACTGCTTTTTTTCTTTAAAGATCGGGAGCGTGTCGCCTTGGGGACAGAAGAAGGCCTTTTTGTAGTTGAGATCACCAGGGATGGTAAGTTTTTTCTTTTCTTTCTTATCCACCATTATTTTTATCTTTAACTTTCTGCTTATAACCCACAATCCATTTCCAGTCATCGTTCGTGCCGCAGACTGCAAAAAAGTGGTCCAGATTGAGCTCATTCCAAAAGAAAAGATGGTGGCCGTGCTATGCGGCAGGAGCCGTCATGTCCACTTGTACCCCTCGGAGATGTTAGAAGGTGCCGAAGCCGCTTTCGATGCCAAGCTCACAGAAACAAAAGGCTGCCAGGCTATGACTATTGGTACCTTACGTCCGGGTGGCCCGGCGTGCCTTCTTGCAGCTGTGAAGAGACAGGTCCTCTGCTATGAAATCATCCGGGCAAAGCCCCACTTTCGCAAACTATGGGAGGTGCAGGCGCCTGGTGTCGCTCAGTGGCTTGGAATCATCCGCGATCGGCTGTGTGTTGGATACCCATCAGGCTTTGCGTTGCTGGCCATGCAGGGAGAGTCTTCTCCTGTGAGTCTGGTGAGCCCTGCAGACCCCTCGCTAGCGTTTTTGGCCCAACAGCCCCTGGATGCACTGCACGCTATGGAAGTGGGGGCCAATGAGTTTTTGCTATGCTTTAGTCAACTGGGAGTGTACGTCGACGCTCAGGGACGGAGATCTCGAACAGAGGAGCTGATGTGGCCAGGCACGCCACTGGCTTGCAGTAAGTATCTGGGTTATCATGAGAGCAGAGCAGATGTGTGTGGGTTAGGTATATGACATCCAAAAGTAATTATTCTTGTCATTTCAAACCTATATGACTTACTTTCAGAAAACAGAAGCTATTTTGAAGAATGTTGGCAACCTGCATCCTTTTTTGTGTCCATTTAATAGAAGTAAATGAGATAGAAAAATAGAAAGTCATAGAGGAGACGGAGGTAATTATAAAGAGTTAAAATTTTGGGGTGAACTCAGAAACATTGGCTATTTAATGACAAATCCCTCAAGTTCAGACAAGACAACCGTAACAAGAATCCCATCTGGAGAAACGTCACCAGAGTCATGAAAACACAAAATATGTGTTGGTAGTTTTATGCTTTTTAACCGTGTTACGAGCGTGAGGAATTGTGCAAACAGAAAACACATTCAGACATATTTTTTGATTGGCTGTGAATTGTAAAGCTTGTCATTTGGTTAAGACACTTAAGTCAGCTTTACAACAATTCAAATAGTCTTAAAAAACAGATAACATTCTGATTATAAATATGGTAAATGAGATTCTATGCTATTTTTTCTCTATAGGCTCAAATTCTAACTATCTGACCGTGTACAGTGATTATGGAGTAGATGTGTTTGACGTCCACACTACAGAATGGGTCCAGACTATTTCATTAAGAAGGGT
This sequence comes from Triplophysa yarkandensis, assembly GCA_033220385.1. Lineage (NCBI taxonomy): Eukaryota > Metazoa > Chordata > Actinopteri > Cypriniformes > Nemacheilidae > Triplophysa > Triplophysa yarkandensis. Next base: position 9,504,191 of record CM065658.1, on the reverse strand, counting down.
AAGTGACATTTTCTCATTTATTTTAGGTTTTTCCGAAGTTTTGTGTATAGTTGTTTATACTGTGGGCTGTGTGTAGATTCTACCCCTGAACGTGGAGGGCAGTCTGAACATGTTGGCCACCGAACAGCCTCATCTCATCTACTTCAGCAACAACTCTTCAGGTCTGATCCCATCCCTCCATTCTCTTACAGCACATGCTAAGACTTGACATTTTGGGTAAAGTTGAACAGATCTCTGTTATATGTCTCTGGAAGCGTTATCCAGGTGATATGATGTATGGCTCCACCCTTTCTGCTCCTCTTACATTTCATGTCCTACATACATCCACACTGGCAGATCGCCCTCTTGATAAAGACGATTTTTGTTTGATTTTGTTTGGTTAACCAAAGTGACCTCATTCGATACACCTCCTCCAGGCCCACTGCCAATGGCTTCCACTGTACGTTCAAACACTCGAGGCTGAGCTCATAATCACAGGACTGCTTTCACTGAAGAGTGGTCTATAATGTTAACATTATTTACTTAAGAATATTTCTATATATTCACTGTCTTGTCATTTTAAACCTGTATATTTTCTGCCTCTTAACACAAAGAAGATACTTTGAAGAATGTTGGCAACTGAAAAGCAGTGGCACCCATTCACTTCTTTTGTATGGACACAAAACCAATGCAAGTAAAAGGGTGCCCACTACCAACATTCCTCAAAATGTCATTTGTATTCTGTGGTAGAAAGAGGTTTGAAATGACAAGAGGTTGTGTATATTTCATTGTTTTTTTGGTGTGAACCTTCATCCAAATATATAGGTTTTTCTTTTTTTTAGTTGCAAAATATATGAAATAATTCAAATCTTACCGTACCTGTGAATACCAGGCTAAATGTCAGGAAAAACTTATTCTGAGAAAGCAAGCATTCAATTTATATTTTACCTATTAATTATAAGACATGGTCTCAATTCGTTAATAAAGATATCAATCTTATATTCTAACATTTTGTCCCTTACATTGTGTTAAAAATTAATTCACAAAAAATGACTTCAGCTGTGTTTTCACAGGCAGGTTAACAGATATAAAAAATAAATGATTTTCTTTCCTTCCTGCTCTCAGATCTCATTCACTCATCATTCTGTTGTTTTTGCAGAGGGCTGTGAACTCTCCATCCCAGAGACCTCAGACAACAGCAAGAAGTTGATGGTGAGGACACGAAGCAAAAGGAAGTTCCTCTTTAAAGTGCCAGAGGAGGAGCGGCTGCAGCAGAGAAGGTAAGACAGCTAAATGACGCAGATCTTACAACTGCACTTCCAAAACATGTTACATCATTTCAGTTTTTTTTTTATAGGGAGATGCTGAGGGATCCTGAGATGAGATCAAAGCTCATTTCCAACCCCACCAACTTTAACCACGTTGCTCATATGGGCCCGGGTGATGGCATGCAGGTTCTCATGGATCTGCCCCTGGTAAAGGCTTTATTCTGGTTTTCTAGAAATCCTAAGAGCCCTGTTTTCAGCTCAACCCAGAGGTTCATTCTCAGTTGAAACAGAGTATGTGCAGAAGTAGAGTAGGGTATCCTCTTGAGCAAAATTCATGTGACAATTGTTGTCAAAAGTACCCCAGAACTATTTGCTGTTGGACTTATTTTGTATACAACAGTACAAAAGCATAACATATTAAAAGAATTAATTATGAATACAAATATAAAGAGATATTGTAATCAATGATGTGCAGGAACATAGTTTCAAGCATTCTTCCAAATATCTTTAATTGTTTGCTTGAACTCAGAGAAAGATATTTAGATGAATGCTCATACCTTAACAGTTCTTGGACTCCATTGATCACCATTGCAGGAAAAATTACAATGTTAGCCAATGTAAAAAAATCTGCCCTGGTGCTGTCAAGCACCATATCTTAAATCATCAATTGGACTCTTTAGAAACTGCTTTGAGACTTTGCTGAAAGTGTTTAATTCATTAAATGTTCTTACAAATGAAAATGTATTATAAATATCAACGTATTGTCTACTAAAGCATTATATTCACCCTAACATCCTTTACTTTCGTTTTACAACTCCACACCAAAGTCTCTCCCTTCTCTCTGCATGTTTCTTATTCAAAGCCAGTCAGCCCCACTCTTCCACCCTCACACCCTTTTCTCTCTCTCTTTCTCTTTTTTATCCTGTTCACTACTGTTTTCGCTCTGGTCGTGGATTCGCTCTGTCCTCTGGTTGCCGTGGCAGCAACAGAGCGAGACTCCCTCCCCCTCATCCACTCGCCATCACGCCCTGATCTCCCCTCCGACCAACTTTGAGCACGTCTATCACATGAGCTCCGCCTCTGCCGGGCTCTATCTGCAGAAAGAGCCTTCTTCACAGCAGAGCCTGCTTCAGTTCTCCTCTTCCTCCTCCTCTCCTTCCACATCCTCCCTGGGAAGGGTAGGCTAGCAACACCCAGCCCCTCCCCCCTCCACTTCCTCTTCCTCCCCATTTCCCATCCCTGGCCTGCCCACACTTCCTTTCCTCCCCCTTCTGCTCTTTTATATAATTTGTATAACTCTTTGTTTAGGTTTGGGTATCTCTGACCGGGGGATAGTTGTGTTTATATATGTGGACAAACGTATTTTTGCTTGTTAGTCTATATTTGCTGCATTTTATTGTTAGATTTTTCTATTTAAACTGGGAAAAATAATAATAGATGAGTCTGCAAAGCATCATGCATTTTACACCGGATGCATCATAAAAATGATCCATCTAAAACAGCTTAATTTACATTTTTAAGTAATTTATAAGATAGGCTATTCAATACTTAAAGTGAATGGCCCTGTCTTTATTTCCATGCTATTTTTATGCAACAAATTGTCATAGATCTATGTACCTTGAAAGGCAACATTATTTGAAGCCCCCCCCCCCACACAATTTCTACCCTTTTTAAAGTGACAGTTCACTCGGGAAACACAAAAGGGGAAATTTTAAAGAAAGCTTGTAAACGACCAGCAGTAGCACCCAAGTAAACACAAGTAAATGTGTGCCGTTCCCCAACATTTTTCAAACAGGTTTTATAAAACAAAAGGGAATAAATGATGACAATTTTCAGTTGTCGGTGAACTACCACTTTAACATGAGCTTAGCATAACTAGGAAGATGTGTATTTATTATAAAAGTCCAAAAATACCTGTAGTTGTTTCAGCTTGTTTTATTGCTTGTTCATTGAACTCCATGTACATTTGCTGCAGAGCGTGATGCCGTCTCAGGATGACCCATCTAGGGATAAGCCCCGCCCTCTATCTAGTATCTCACGGCAACAGAAGAGCAAAACCCACATCACCCGTACTGCCTCAGGTGGGTTCAATACCTTTGCAAGACATGTGACAGCATTTAAGTCATACACACCTCACTTAATGTAACTCGTGGCATCTTTTTTGTAGGAGGAGGAGATTTTGGAGGAGCGGGGTCGTCTCGCAGTATTTCTGATCAAGATCAAGACTACGATAGAGAGGTAACACAAATAATGGTTTATTGGGCTCACCCCGTATTTTCATTGCTGGATCTTAAGACGCTTTGAGGTGCTTTTGGCCACTTAGAGACTTCTCACATGTCCTGATTTTGTGGTCTGTAATAACTTCCCAAGTTCTCATCAAGAAAATAACTAGCACAGCAAACCCGCAAGGCCATTTATTGATAAAGAAATAAAGTTTGTATGAATACCTGGCTACCTGTCTCTGCAATACTATGTTGATAATAGACCAAGTCTTGACACATGTATATTTCTCCCGCAGCCTGACTCCGACTCCACCAAACACTCTACCCCCTCCAACAGCTCCAACCCCAGCAGCCCCCCGAGCCCCAACTCTCCCCACCGCAGTCAGCTCACTCTGGACAGTCTGGATCATATCCTGGACGGCTGAGCGAGGACGTCTCTTTCCCCCCTGCGCACATGTAGGGCACCACGCATTTCCATCTGCTCTGCTAGGACTGAAGTGCCATGAGTCACCTGCTCATCCACCACGAGGGCCGCAAGTTTACCCCATTCCTGCTGCCGGGTGGATGCGGCACACGTATCGCCACCAGTGGAACGCGCTCCGAATGGTGTAGACAACACACCCCTGCCATCAAAAAACAAGGCCCGCCCCCTGGTGGAGATATCGCGGTATTATCACTAACAGGGTCAAATTTAGCAGTATGAATGACTTTTTTATTTTAAATCTTAATTTCATGCCATGCTCCTGCAAAATTGTTTTTTAGTATTTAGTAAATGAACAGATGCATCTGTGTCAGAGATGCTGGACTGTACTCTTGAGCCGATCGGTCATCAAGGATAATTAGCATCCCTTCACAAAGTACATAGGTGAGCCGGACTACGCTGTCTTTAAATGTATATTATCTGGAAGTTCAACACTCATCAACAGGGCTGAAGAGAGGTGATTGGAAGAACGAATTGTGGGTGGAGAACATATAGTGACATCCGTTTATAAACTGAGTAACATAATTCCTCACTGCTCTTCATGGACCAGTGAAACATGAGCAAAAGATCTGCGATACAAAGACATCTTTGTGGGTTTTAAAATGAACCAGAGGGCACTTTTATCGTTCTAAAATTTCTCTCTCTCTCTCTCTCTCTCTCTCTCTCTCTCGCTCTTTCTCCAATTCTGCATTTTAAACCAGTCTTTATAATATTCCTCTTTTAACTTCAATGTTTCCCACAAAAATATCTAGTCGGTGCAACACTGGTTAACACCAGGAGGAAAGAAAGCAACAAAAAGGAACAGACTTTACCTATAGAAAAGTGTTATAATAATAATGACTAAAAGAGAACGGCACACTGCTCAGATTATTCATAGGAATTCGTTAGTTCCTCTCAAGTTGCTGCTTTGTGTGCTCTATTTAAAAAGAAAAGTTTAAAAAAATATATGTCATAAGGTTATTTCACCATAGCCATGCTCTGACAGCCGCTGGGACAGCTATGCGGGTCATTCACTGTTAAAGACTCTATCGGGATGCTGACATGAATTTTTGTTGATATCCGAGGAGGAAGTAGGAAATTTAGGCATGGCTGACATATCCATAATCACTCGAGTGTGCCTTCTGTGCCAACTTTCTTTCCAGTAAAAAACTGTCCGCTTAAGCATTTCAGTGGTTTTAATAAGGCTGATGGTAATGTATTATGTTGTCCCCGCCCTTCTTAAACACTGTAAGGAACTTGCACACGTTTTACTCCCTTGAATTGATTTTGTGTGAGTGTTTTCTGTTTTCCCTGACTTCCCCCATGTTTCACTTGTCTGCTTCATCAGATGAAAGATAATCCTCAGAACACTACTGCTTTTACTTTAAGAGAAAAAAAAAATCACAGGTTGAAATCTTTGTAATTATTGACTTGTTAGCCACATAAATTTGAACAAACAATAAAAGCGTACCTGTTGTGCTTTTTTTGTTGAATCACTGTTTCTTGGAAATGTTCTTGGTGAAATCTTGGCACTTTTAGCTTTATGCATCTGTCATAAAATGGCTCAGATAATGTTTTTTTTACCAATATAAAGTACCATTTCGTTATTTTTCACTAAACCCCTAACAGTCTAAACAACACAACAAATTAGTATAAGCACAATTTCTTCTATTTTAAGAGCAGTAAATAAACTGGCATTATAGAATTATGTGTATTAATATGAACAAACCCGAAGTTATAATACCCAAAAAGAATTCAAGGGATGACTCTTCATAGAACATGAACTATTTCAGTTTTATGTGATCCATGGGGAATATCTAGCATTATGGATGTGAAAATACTTGACTGTGGTGATTTGTGTATTACTTAAAACCAATTTCTTAACTTGTTTACCAATCCACCATATGTTGACATACGTGCTATCAGTATAGTAAAAACTGATGTTAAGTATCAAAAGACATTTCAAACATAAAAATAAAATGTTGGGAACTGATCACAATGTCAGGGCTTATTATCAGATTACAGACTTTGTCAAAATTATTTCAATTCAATAGAAACATCCTGTCAATCATTTCCCAAGAGGATTTAAGCAGCAGCCTGCTTTACTTTTATTTAATGAATCAGCACTTTCAACATCCGTCCACCCCTGTCCATTGTCCTTTCCCTGAGTCCATTTCATTTACCATTAATATTATTTTCATAAAGACTCAATGGGCTGGTGTACATTCAATTTCATGCAATAAAACCAGACATCATTGCAGACACTTATAACCTTCTGGTTATGCTATTATCATCTAAGGTCACAGGTCTGACAGCCTCCTTTAGATATGGATGTCCCGAGGATGAGATGTGAAAACAAAACAAGTGCATAAGTGTTCATAACACCCACATATACAAAAATGACACATTATGTTTGGTTTCGACTAATGCAACAAACACGTTTATATATAGTTTATTATAGTTATTGTCCTACTGTAGAAAACTTTCTTAAAGTCTTTCCAGTGTGTATTCTTTTATCCAAATGATTATTTACTCACCCTCTTGTCTGTTCAAAACTGTATTTCTTACTTGGCAAGAATGAAGACGATATTTTGTAAATGTTATAACTCATTCAGTTGCATTGATTTTGTGTTCATACAAAATAAGGGAATAAGTCTGACTGTTTTTCGGTGACCAACTTTCTTCGAAATATCTTCTAAGTGTTCTGCAGAACACAGAAACTCAAGCGGATGTTGAATTGACATCGGCATGCTTAAATTAAAAAATGTTTCCTTCTCAGACATCCTCATAACTGCTTTTATTTTTTCAAATGTTAATTCTAAAGAGAAAATGTCATTCACAGCACCAAGTTCTTTCAAGCTGTGTCCATCTGATTCATTTAATACGTTTTTATTTTCTTCCTTTATTTTTTTGGGCTTGACTTCAATCTTGGCCTCGAGACGAGTGCTTCTCGTCTATTTGGCTGCAAATACGGGAACGAGAGCTGGTTTGGTGGGAGGCTCTGCTTATCCCCCAAAATATATTTGATGCAGACGCTGTCGAGAACAAACCAGAGGCGATGAATGACACAACAGTTTATCTAAAGATTGACATTGAAACACCAGGACATTCATTACACTTTTGTAACCAAAAAGCCTTTAAGATTTCTGGTCACGTTATCCAGGCCAGGTAAACTCTCAAAGGCATTTAATATCAAATGTGTAGGAAACAATCAAACACATAAAGTCAGAATTGGTTTAACTCTCTGATGAACAGGTGCTGGTGGGCCCAAAAGCAGAAGTGTGAGGCCTTAAAATCCCCAAAATAGTCTTTAGTTTCCAGAGATATCAAAGTTTTTGTAAATCGAGAAGGGGATCTGTTTATAGATGCTGTTTATACAGAATCCTGCATATCTTTTTTGGGAATAAATAAAATAAAATATTTTTTTTAATAAATTATATATCTAAAGTAAATAAATTATGCATTTAATGTCATCTCTTGTCACTTTAAAACAATTAATTCACACAAAGGACATATAACTCTAATAATTTACATATTTTCTCTCCTCTTATTTTTAACTTAACTTCCGGTAGTCTTGGCAACTAATCACTAACTGTTGAATACAGCTATAAATATTAAATAAAATGTAAATATCAAAACTGTATTATGGAAGTGCAATCAATTGTTACATTATTTGAAACAAGCAATACAGACAGAATGACTCAGTTTAAGGAGTATAATAAATAAATATAGTATTTAGTATATTATTCTACAATGTGTTTGATGACGTTGAGTGCTTCATGTGAGACTTTTATTTTGGCGACAGGCTGGTAACCGGAAGTAACAAGCACACATCTGACATTTCGTATGTGTGTGTGTGTGTATGTGTGTGTAAGAAGGTAAGCCTGTCTATATGAATCATGTTTTTTTAAAATTTATGCTTCACAAAAATATAACCACTATGAAATACTGTCTAAGTTTGTTAATTTGAGTAATATTAGATACATTGGCATTTGTGTTTTTCAGATGACAAGAACCAAACCAGAAGAAGATGAGTACTGGAACAGCTCCAAATTTAAAGCCTTCACATTTGATGATGAAGATGATGAGTATTCAATGGTGAGAGGACAGCCCCCCCCCCCACCCCATTAACTGTATCACACACACACACACACACACACACACACACACACACACACAATGTCCCCATGTGCAAACACCTCCACACATCCTCCATCATTCCTACAATGTTCTGTTGTCACTTCACAGCTTAAAGAGTCCAAGCGGACTGTAAACAGCCTTCTGTTAGAAGTTGATGATGAAGAGGAGGATTTTGAGAAAGTCAGTTGGAGTGGAGAACCTGTGGGAAGTATGCAAGTGTTCTGTTTTCATCTCTTTTTTCATCTGTCTTGGGTTTAAAGCTCATGTGTGATTGTTTCGTAGGCATCTCTTGGTCGGTTAAAGAGACGGCGTCCAGCAACCGGCCCGGCAGCGAACAGAGCTTTCCCAAAATCGACACCACATCTTCACTGTCCAAACAGGGATCTGGATATTCCTTGAGCTCTCTGTTTAGAGGTGATATACACTGGCTGTGAATGTTTTGGGTTGGTTAAGTACACATGTGATGCTGTCCTTTTTTTTCCAGCTAAAAGTAAATCTGGTGGGATGCAGTCCATCTTGGATTGTGAGTTTGCATCACTGCGTTAAGCGTGATTGTTGTGTGGATTGTGTTTGGTTTTTGAGACATGTGTGTGTCCGTTTTTTTAGCTTTTAGTGAAACACCTGTAAGGACGTATGCACCGGAGCTGAGAAAACCCAAGGCTGATGGAAAGGTAATATATTTACATTTACATTTAGGCATTTAGCAGACTCTTTTATCCAAAGCGACTTACAATAGTCGAGGAGACAATGAAGCGGTAAATAGCCGATACAGCAATAGGGGTACAAGTGCTACAACAAGGTTACCAAGTTACACAAGTGAAATAAAAACCTGTAGGTAGAAAAAGGTTTTTATTATTTAATAGAGTGAGTAGGTTAGAAAAGAAAAGTACTCCTAGTGAGTTAGGTGTAGCCGGAAACGATGAGCTGTTAGGTGTTTTTTAAAGATAGAGAGTCCGCCAAGCGTGAAGCAAGAGGCAGATGGTTCCACCATCAAGGAACTGATGCAGAGAACGTACGAGAGATTTCTTACCCTTTTTCTTACCAACGTACCACAAGTCGTTGCTCGTTTGCAGAACGCAGAGATCTGGAGGGCCAAAACCTTTGAATTAGTAAGTTAAGGTGGTCCTTTAGGCGATAAGAAGTATATGCATATATACAATATATACATAACACCTATATACATGCATTATATGCATCTTCATGACATTGATTTTCATTATTATGTATTTTTCATATGATTCTAATATTGATTGTTTTTAAATAATGGCAGGATTTTGTCAGTGACCTGAGTCCAGAGGAAACAGTGAGGAGAATGCAGAAAGGACGGGTAGGGGGCAGCAAAGACCAAAAAATTCCATCTCTAAAAAGTCATTTTACAAATTTGTTTTAGATTAAGAAGTTTCCCTTTGTGTTTACTTAGGCATGCTCTCTGGAGAAGTTCCGCTCCCTGCAGGACAAACTTTTGCTTCTGGATGAAGCCGTTGCACTTTATGATGGCAATATCATCACTGCTGTGAGCATCACATCATCATGAACCTTATATGACAATTGTTGTATAGAGTACTAGGAAAACAGTTTTTTAATTGCTGTTATTCGCATGCTTTGTATTATTATGTTTCAGGTCTTGATCTATTTAAAAAAGTCTTTAAGTAAAGGTGAGAGATATGGCAGTTTTTCATTGCTCACTGGTTCCTCCTTTCTTCAACATGTCAAGAATCTTATTTTTGATTGATGCAGAGATCCTATTTCGAGAGTTAGAGTCAAGAGATGTGGCCCTGCGACACTATGTTCACTATTTGAAAGAGATGGGAGAACAGAAGCTTTTGGTGGAGTTAATGAAGTAAGGTCACTTTTGATCACGGTACTTCTCTGACTGTAGTTTTCAATTGATTAGCATGTTTCTATAGTTTTGTACAGTATATTTGCATTTGAATAAATGAAAGTTTTTTTTTAATCTATGTTGCTTTTTTCATTGTCTTAGGGCTCTTGGTAGGACAGAAGATATGGCGGTATGTTTGGTGGTGCTATCTTGTTTCATCTATCTTTGCTTGAGGGGGGAGAGAGGGACCGAGACCGAAAGACAGAGAGACCGAAAGACAGAGAGACCGAAAGACAGAGAGACCGAAAGACAGAGAGACCGAAAGACAGAGAGACCGAAAGACAGAGAGACCGAAAGACAGAGAGACCGAAAGACAGAGAGACCGAAAGACAGAGAGACCGACACATAGACCGACACATAGACCGACACATAGACCGACACATAGACCGGCACATAGACCGGCACATAGACCGGCACATAGACCGGCACATAGACCGACACATAGACAGAGACAGACACAGAGAGAGAGAGGGGCAGACCCAGAGAGAGAGAGGGGCAGACACAGAGAGGGGCAGACACAGAGAGGGGCAGACACAGAGAGGGGCAGACACAGAGAGGGGCAGACACAGAGAGGGGCAGACACAGAGAGGGGCAGACACAGAGAGAGGCAGACACAGAGAGAGGCAGACACAGACAGAGGCAGACACAGAGAGAGGCAGACCAAGGGACAGAGATGCAGTAAATAAAGATAGAGAGAAGTGTGAAATTAGTTAAATGTGATTAACACCTAAAAATAGAAACCATAACATAGTTCTGGGTTTATCTTATCACCAGTATTTATATCTACTAAAACGGCCAAATAAAAGGGGAAGTTCTTTAAAGACCTTTTTTATTTTATGTGTGTCTGTTGTAAAATGTTTGCTTTTATATTAAATATGTCCTGAACTGCATGCTTTTTATTTTAAACAGTTAATGCAATACAAAGAACACTTGAGTATTAAGGATGAAGGCAAAAGAAGAGATTTCCTAAAAAATTGCGTTAGGTAAGGATTTATGACGGTGTATGGACATACGCAGTGATCTGTAAATATGGTGCCGCACGGACATTTTTACTATGCATAATTACTGTTATTTTCAGCCTTCCTTTCTCTCAAGACGACGCCACTCACGTTCAAGACCACTATACACTCCTCGAAAGACAAATCATCATTGAGGTGAGAAACCAAATCCATGTATTTTCTATCCATCATTACATTTACATTTACATTTAGGCATTTAGCAGATGCATTTATACAAAGCGACTTACAATAGTCGAGGAGACAATGAAGCGGTAAATAGCCGATACAACTATAGGTGAACAAGTTACGCAGAGAGAGAAGTTACAAAAGATGTATTTTTTTATTTATTTATTTTTTAGATAGAGTGAGTAGGTTAGAAAAGAAAGTACTCCTAGTGAGTTAGGTGTAGCCGGAAAAGATGAGTTTTTAGGTGTTTTTTGAAGATAGAGTCTGACAAGCGTGAAGCCAGAGGCAGATCGTTCCACCATCGAGGAACTAAAGCAGAGAACGTTCGAGAGAGAGATTTCTTACCCTTTTGAGCTGGTACCACAAATCTCGGCTCATTTGCGGAGCGCAGAGATCTTGAGGGCCATCATCTTTCACAGGCTTTGCCAAACCTACACATTTATTTCCCTCTGCTCTTATTCACTTTTCAGTTTATTTTAAATGCTGCTTTGTTTCTTGAACTCACTTTATTTTATGGGAAAGTGTGTCATTTTAATGTCACTAGCAGCTCAAAATAGTTCTCAAAGGAAAAGTCTGAAACATCACTGGTCAACATAAACAGCTACATTTTGTGCTTATATGAATGTAAATATATAAATAAATAAATATATATATATATATATATATATATATATATATATATATATATATATATATACATATATATATAAAAATTACTTTATAGTGATAGTATACCCAACAATAGAAATTGTGTAATCTTTCTTCATTTCAAACCTGTATGGCCTTTCTTCCGCAGAATGAAAAGATATTTTCAACTGCAGAGAGTGCATTAATAATGACAGAATTTCATTTTTGTTTGAACTATCACTTTAAATCTTTTTGGCAGTTGCAGTTGCATAGATTTAATTTTTTTGAGTATCACAAATGACAATCTGTCCAATGCCATTACAGCACCAAGAAACTACACGCGATTATAAAATAAAAAAGACTTAGTCTGAGTTGTTGTGTGAATTAAAAACACAGACATTTCTTTAGTCTGTTGCATTTGGACATTAACAGGAAAATGTGTTTTAATTTCACACCAAACACTACACACAGGACATTTAATGGGTTTCTGTTCCTTTATTAAAAGCAGGAACAGAGAAAAGTACATCACAAAACAGCACTGTTGAATAAGTGTTTCCTCTTTACCTCACAAGTCTTCCTCTTTTCTTTTGTGATATGTGGGGTTGTGCATCCCTCTCTCTACAGAGGAAAGTGAATGGGATAGGCCCCTGTTGAATTGGGTTACAAAGCAGATGTTTCCTTTATGTATTTTGGGTCTGAAGCATTTCAGTTGTACAACCTCTGATTTGAGGCCAGGTTGTTGTGTATCATGCAGAAATCAGTACTTATCTCCCAGTGAAGATTATTTCCCATTGCTAATGTTCTGTCGCAGCATGATCCATAGAAGTGTGTATATCCGTTATGTTTGCTTTTCAGGCTAGTGACAAGAAGGCGGATGGAGAAATCTTTAAAAAGTTCCCTAGGAAAGCATCTATCTTAAATATGCCAATCATCACCACGCTTTACTATTCCTGCTTCTATCATTATGGAGAGTCTGAGGTACAGAAAATTTCTACACTTCAAGTCAGAAAAAAATTGCATTATACTAAAGCATATACAGCAGTGGCCAAAAGTGATGTTGATGGGGCATAGGTGTACAATATGCCCCCTAATGTTTATGTTACAAAATGGTTTGAGTCTTTTTAAACAAAATAAATTATTTGGTAAAACTACACAATATCATAAAGTATTGGTTTTATTCCAAAATAAAATAACAAACAAATGCTTGAAACTGAAAGCAATGTATAGACTGATTGCAGTTTTATATGTTCGTTTATTTTGTTGATTTTCCAGTTTTCTCAAAACTGAGTTTAAGTTTACACAATTGTTGATGCAGTCTTATAATATTTGAATAAAGAGTGAAGATGCACTTGTCCAATGTTGAGCATGACTTTTGGCCGGTACTGTAAATTAATTTTAATGTTATCGATTTGAGAAATTAGCAGGCTAAACCCAACAATTTTGTTATTTATGCAGTTTTTTTCCATAACGCTACAAATCCACATGAATAGTTTTCATGAAAATGTCCTTTTTTTACCAAGACCAATACATTTTGTTCAAATTCAATTTATCCTTTTAGAATGGTATTTTGTTTCATTTTGAACATGTTTAACAATAATTGTTGAATGAAACAACCATACTGCTGATTAAAAAGTTAATTTCTTTTATAAATATACATTTTTTTGTCGTAAAAAATGAGAGAAAATAAATCAAGATAACAGGCAACATATGGCATCAGGAACTAATTAATATAAATTGAATACTTTATATTATTAAAAATCAATTAAATGCAAATGTCTAGTCAAGGTTTTCTATACCCAAGTATTGGTCTCACTGTTTCATCCTGGCCATCAAAAGTGTAAATAAAATTTAAAGCACTTATTTTGAAAGACTTATCACTGAGGCTTTTTTCATTTGGATTTATAGCATTTTGGAAAAGAGTTTTTCATATTGTTATCATGTTATATGTGTTACAATTTTAAGCACTTGATTGGTCAAGTTTTTTTTTGTCTACTGTGTTTCAACTTAAGGGAACTTACAGCAGCCCAGCGAACATTAAGAAAACCTTTAGGGTGAGAAAGGCTTTTACTGTTTTTTTCATTTTCGAATGATAATGAAACTTTTGAACATTATAACTTTGCATTTTTTAGAGTTTTACAACCTCTCAACCAATACTAATGAAGCAATTTCCATGGTTTGTTTGCACTTGTTGACTGCTTCACCCAATTATGAATTTAAAATGTTTGTTTAGTTACTTACTTATGGAAAATACCAGTAACATTTGTGATAATGGAATCACAAGAACACATTTATTTATATGGCTTTGCAAAACAAAATTAGATATTCAAGCATTAGATCACGAGAAACAAAGTCACATTAATGTTGACTGTAAACTTTAAATCAACAAATAAAGTGTTTAGTACCAATAAGGTTTAAAAGAGTTTCTGTCCATTTGTGTCAAACACTTTATCATGACGTTTAACTGTTTTGTCATATTTGCTCTGACAGATTTCAGAAAAGCAGTACATTCTAACAGCTCTTGGTGCAAGGGCAAAATTAAAATCCTGGTTTGATGTGGATAGTTTGTTCAACTCCAAAAACTGGCTTGGATACACTAAGAAGAGATCACCCATTAGCTTTCACAAAGTGGTGGACATCCTTCAAAAAAACAATGCGCCTATATCGGTATTTCAATTTTCAAACTTCTATTTTGTTTTGGCTCCTCGCTCTCCACTCTCTCATCATGCCTTGGGACAAATCAATAAACTGTAATGTGTGATGTGCAGGTTCTGCAGGAATATGTGAATCTCATCGATGACCCAGAGCTTAAGCTCAGTATGGCTCTCAAGTATAAATGCCATGATATCGTCATCAATGTGAGTTCTTCGTTTAATTCTTGGTGAATTTTGTTTCATAATGGGATCTGAATTAGACCTTCTGCATGTTTCATCCATCAGACGTACAAGGATCTGAAGGACCGACAGCAGCTTATTGTGTACGGAGCAAAGTTGGGGCGAGACACTGTCGACTACAGAAAGGTCCAAGAAATCCTGAGTAATGGGGTAAGAGGATGGGAACAGACACTTTTGAATCATTTTCTTGTTCATGATTTCTTAATACAGCTAGGCTGTTAGGTAATAATGTGAGTAGGAGGTTTTTGAATAACAGGAAAGGAAATTACAGTAATGATATTGATCAATACCTTATAATGGGGTCATATGTGTGTTCACATGTTCTGAAAAATGTCTAAATAGTAACATTTCATTTTTGTTGTTTCCAAAATATTAAACAAAAGATAGTATGTTATTTAAACATTGAAGAATAGTTACTTTTTATTCATTTATAAATTCTTTATCCAGTTCTGTCTGTTAACAGATGATGTTGATGAATCCTCAAATGACGCAATGTCTTTTTATTTGCTTCAGCAAATCAGATGGAAAAACTGACATGGACCCTGAAACAAAGCAGTGATGTGCTGATGTAGACAATATTTCACAAAAACCCCATACAGCTGCTTAATGTGGAGTCTTACAGTTAGGACGAACATGACTGAGAAATCTTCAACACGTCCAGGGTCATCAAGGCATCAACATCTGCTTCATCAGATGGAACAATTGTTTAGCATGTGTACTCAGTATGATTCTGCCAAGTGTCCTTCTGCCAACTGTAAAGTAAAACACTACTTAAACCCAAATAGAAAAAAATAGAGAAACATATGTAGTTGCCATTGGGCAGCTTATTCTTCATTATGTATTTATTTATGAACATTCCTCTTCTGTTTTTTTTAATTATCCATAAATCTAAAACAGTTATATGAAAGCTGGTGAGTGTACATATGAATCATTTGTTTTAATAAATATGTCAAGTTTTCGTTGTCTTTTAAGTTTATGAACACAAATCTTTTCTCGAAGATCTTAGATTGCCCACACAGTTATATTATACACAGTTAAATTCTTATTTTCAGCAAGAGTCATTAAATCTCCTGTTATGTCGTTTGGTGGGCTTCGAATCATCTAAAAGTGTCCAATGAACTCCATCAAATGTGTTGTGTTGTGTAGTCAATACATCTCAAAACAAAGCCATGATGTATAACATTATTCAAACTTTATTTTAGGGATACGTGCTCCGGAAAAATAACCCTATTAACCTAAAACTAGTTTAACACAACCCTCTTCAATAGAACAAAAGAAGATATTTTGAATAAAGCAGTAGCCACACCTCTTCACTTATACTGTATTGAAGAATCAAAACCA
This sequence comes from Triplophysa yarkandensis, assembly GCA_033220385.1. Taxonomy (NCBI): domain Eukaryota; kingdom Metazoa; phylum Chordata; class Actinopteri; order Cypriniformes; family Nemacheilidae; genus Triplophysa; species Triplophysa yarkandensis. Next base: position 9,488,200 of record CM065658.1, on the reverse strand, counting down.
ATGCCAGTTACCAACATTCTTCAAAATACCTCCTTTTGTGTTCTGCAGAGGAAAGAATGACACAGGTTTGAAATGACAAGATAGAAAATTATTGCTAGTTGCTTAAACAAATAAATGGACCAAACTATCTACAATACCCAAAAAGGATGTACACTTGTTTGAACCTATGATGACGTAATGAGCTGTGAAAGGGAGTTCCATTGGAGAAAGCAGAAATTGCTTGATGACGTGTTAGCTCTCTCTCATCTTCACATGAGACTCGCAGTGACAGTCACGTTTCCTTACTGCTGCTCTAATGATGGAGAAACGTGGCCAAAAACTTCACTTTTAAAGGTAAGAGTTTCCATACTTTATTATTATTATTTATAGCCGATAATACACATTAGGAGGAGTTTTGGGCGTTTTGCAACACATGTGCTTCTCAGGGAAATGTAACACATTCTGTAAGCACATTATTTCCACATGACATGTGTTATTATAACATAACATGTTGAATGTTTTGTAGTAAAACCAGAAATCAAATATTGTGGATTTTTGTCTCTTTTGATTTAAACAAAGAATTTAATATTTAATGTGGTTGTCAGATTCATTTAGACTCAAGTCACCTATTTTTCTGGTTTATTATCTAGGTTTGATTTTTCTATTAGATATTTCAAATAAAAAACACAATTTCTGGTGTGTTGTCATATAAAGAGCATCATCGCAGGTCATGTTAGATTGAGCATCCCTGCATTGTGACACAGATGTAATGAGACAGTGTCATAAAAGGTTCCATCCAATGCAAAAGCCCATGGGGTTCTCTCAACACCAGCTCTAATTCTTTAAGGAATATAAAAGGAGGTCAGGAAACAAAATGCTGAGAATGCATCTTCTTTACATGTCTTGGGTGACAGGATATCTGCATGCACTCTTTTGTCAATTCTGAGCCACATTTGGGCCGTAAACCAATGTAAAGGGAGTATGTAAAATGTACATGTGGGTGGTTGAACTTTGAAAATCTCTTTCTCGTACTATTCTGACTGTATTTGCTCCAATATACTTCCATTTGATCTCTTATCATCAGCATGATGCACAAAGAGATGTCACAATGTTTCCATACATTTCATTTATCACCCTTCGCTTAACATTACTCCCTGCTTCAAAACAATAGTCGTATAATGGTTTCCATTAAAAAATACCACAGACCGTCATCTGTTTGCTATGAAAGTCAGAACAAACCTTATCTGGTGTGTTTTAGGCTTTATTCTTGTAGCATTTCCAAGTGTTGTCCAAATTGTTTTCCATTTGCCAGATAACATCCAAACTATCACCAGAGACCCACAGAGACCATTAGTTTTCATTAAACCCCTTGCATTTCTATTATATTCATTAAACCCTCCCAATGAAGACCTATATTTTATTTCAAGTAGTCTGTACTACTTACTTTTTTGGCTTCTGATGTAATTAAAAACATATAGAAAGATACACGGCTCGTTCCAAACCTTAGTAATTATGCAATTTCAAATTAAAGGAATGATTTTTCAATTAAATCCGCTACACAAAAACTGTTCATATTAAAGACGAGTGTGTCCGACACTGACCTTACAAAAAAATACATTTTAAAATAGGAATTTATTATTTTTCATTTTGTTATTCTTTGTTTTTCAAAATCTTTCTTAGGCACCATGACTTCTGTTTCATAACCCAACCTGTTATGGTGTTGACATATTTGTGCTGTTACAGTGTTGAGGTTTTATAAAAAAAAATATGTTCAATGGTTTAAAAATAATGGTTTGAAAATTGTCAGACCATGTTGCAATGCTTAAAAGAGGAATTTGTTAGAGGTACAATATTTGAAGAGCTCTTTTCCAAAACGAGATAACAGCCAAATTTAAAAAGGATTAGTTTGTGAAGTCATTATGTTGTGTAGTAAACCTATTCTTTGCTCCATCAATATTTCAGGCCAAATCACTATATTTTCTTGTTTAAAATGTACTGCAAGATACAGTTTTTTCCAAGACGCTGTTAATCCCAACCTGGTTTTAGCCTAAATGCGATATGTCCTCTCGACCAATCATAATTTGTTCAATGCTATGCATCATGGCGATGTGTTTAAGTGTTTGTTTCTGTTCAATCTTTCCAAATAATGGCTTTAAACTCTTTTGATGAGCCAGTGAGACCTACACCTGATACATAGTAGGAGTTCCTGATGTCATACATTTCATGTTATTTTGTATTTATTTTTTAGTAAACCAACATCAACCAACATAAACATTTTGGAAAAAAATAAACTATTAAATAAAATATTATTGTCTTACTTAACAATCATTGTTTATCATGTTCAGACTGAGCCAATAGACCATTTTTACAGAATAAATTGAAAATTAACAAAGTGGTTTACCAAAATATTTTGTGAGAATCAAACACCTTTGCGGTTAAGAAAAAATAGCCTATTTTCCAATTATTGTTTTTGTTTATTTAAACATTTTTTTAAACAAGATTTTGAATACATACTCTAATTTCTCACTCTGTTTTTTGGTCCCCAGAGATGATGCATGAATCCAGTGTGACGCCAAGCATTATAACAACAATGAATCAGTCTGTTTCCTGTGAAATACCATACAAGGATGATCGGATACCTCTACTGGTGCTTTACATCATAGTTTTTGTCATCGGTCTGCCCGCCAACCTCATCACCGTCTACCTCACCATACACCAAGTGTGTCGTAAGAACGTTCTCGGCATATACCTGCTAAGCCTATCCATATGTGATCTCACCTACCTGTTCACGCTGCCCTTGTGGGCTGTGTATGTCAACGAAAACCACGTATGGCCCTGGAGCTCTATGGCTTGCAAAGTGACCGGCTTTGTTTTTTTCAACAACATGTACATAAGCATATTTCTACTGTGCTGCATTTCCATTGACCGCTATGTGGCGGTGGTCCACGCAATCGAATCCCGGGGCCGACGCCATAAAAGGATCGCTGCTTTCATAGCGTTTTCTGTCTATCTAGTGGTGGGCTTGGGTCACCTGCCGGTCTTTATCATGCGCGAGGGTGATGCCGCCGAGGGCAGTCGCCGTTGCTTTGAGCCGGGTCATAACACAGCGATGGTTACGGGCTTTAACTACGCCCGCTTCTGCATTGGTTTTTGCATTCCTCTGGCCATCCTCATCTTCACAAACAGGGCAATTCTTACCAATGTCCAGGCCAGCTCAGGACTCCAGCCCCATCAGAAAGAGAAAGTACGCTATCTTGCTGTAGCCATCGTGGCACTGTTTATGGTTTGTTTCACTCCTTACCATATCATATTGCTCATACGGGCTATTACCTTCCACTTCCCAGATTTTCAGAACGAGTGCCACTTTGAGAACCATGTGTACACGCCCTACAAAATCTCATTGGGTTTGTCCACCTTTAACAGCGCTATTAACCCCATTCTCTACGTCCTCTCCAGTAATAACATTCGTGAAGAGATCAGAAGAAGCATGACAGCGATCTGTAGCAGAATGAACCTGATTCAACCCGTAACACAAAGTAGTCAACACAACATGCACAGTTCCAAAAGCAATTCAGGACCTGGTCTTACTAAGGAGGAAGAAATGAGGACCATTTCTCCAATTTCATGCTAAAATCTTTAATGGATTCATCTTTTTATATGTGGACCCTAAAAGCAGACCGGCTGAGAAGATATTAAGGGTTTTTGTGTCACTCAGCTTTGTCTTATATATACAAAAGCACTTCATGTGGCAGCTGATAATGAGATACTGTATATCTTATTTAACTTTTGTAAATATATACAAATATTTGAGTTTTTTTTAAGAGCACACTTAAACATGCATAGAATAGGTGAATTAAGAAAAAATAATAATAAAAAAAAATATTGAAATATATATGAGACTTTTTGTCGAATCTTCGATTTGTTTCAATGTAAGTTGATTGGATGAAAAATATCATGCGAACATGTTTTTTTACGTTATTTATTTATGTTGACAGCATTAAGTTAATGTTCATAAATGTTTCTAACTGTTAAATACTTTTCTGAAATTGTAAAAATTATTTCACATTTATTACAAAATATCTCAAATTTAACACATTATATAATATATGTTGCATACCACTTTTTCAAATACCTAAATAAAACAAAACAATAAATCACAACTTTGATATATTTTATACGATTTGAACACATCATTGCATAAATCACTGATTTTGACTTCTTTTACATGTATTTGATTATGAAGTAATGACGTTTGTTCGTAAAAAAAGCTTTCGTGGTAAAGGCATAAGCACTACATCCTGCCTTTGACGTGCTTTTCGTGTGCAAAAGTGTCTCGTGTGCTGCATTTTCACAAGCTAGACAACCACATCATCCGGTGTGCTCTCCAACTGACATGTCCAGAAGAATAAACCCTTTACCTGACGACATGGGTTTCTAATTGGTCCCTCAATGAATCTTAAGTATTCAGCAGCTGTCTGCAGCCAATAGAATACAATTCCCATAGTTGTAAGAAGGCACTGGGCATCTGTCTGAGACAGGCTGTATGTTTTCAAACAGCATAACTGCACATAACTAACATTGTCCTGGCATGTATTGTTGCCATTTGCACATTAGACCTAGTCACTTTTAATAAAAAATGGGAACAAAAACAATGCCCACATGACCATGGCAGCAGAAATAAAAAAAATATTTTACCATCTTCTGCTCAGAGGAGAATATTGAATATTATAACAATGCATAAGACAGTCTAAAAGGGAAAAAACATAATGTGTTATTTGGCTCATTATGTATAAGCTGTGAAACAGATGGTATTTTCACATGTTTAAACTAAATGTTTAAAAATGCCATAGCCTGCTATAGTGTTTTAAAACTTGTAAATTATTTATACATAAACAAAGGGAGGCTCCTGCTGTCTTCAAAATGACAGTTCACCCAGAATAAAATCTATGTCATCAGCAAAAGGAGCCATCGCTTTCTTTAGATTATCATATTTTTGTGTTCTGCTGAAGAAAGGCAGATAGATTTGCAAAAATGACAAGAGGCCAAGTACAGGTTTATCACTTAGAAATCAGACTGTCCCGTAGATTTAAATGATTCAATGGTTCTTTTTAACTTGCACCTTTTTTACTTTCACTACAAGGACAGCAGGAAATCTTCTATCAACGTCTGTCAAAACATTTTATTGTTAAATCCTCTTCTGATACAAAATGTATTTGAGTGTAACGGATTGAGAATAATGTTTTATTTTTCAGGTACTGAGAACCCTAAGATTTTTAGGGTTCCTCAATGCATTGTATTTGTGGTCTTGGTGTGAATTTACAATTACAGTCAACTGATCCGTACAAAGCATACGATTTGTCGAGCTCACATGATTAACTGAAGATGATTTATTGTCTATTAATTATCATGAATTATATTTTTTTTCTTATGTTCAATAGAAGCAGTAGCATCGTGTATCACTACAAATATATGGTCGGCGTTCATTTCCCTGTCTCTTTCCTATCTTTTCCTTTCCACTCTGCATTTTACTGTTTAAATAAAGGCACGAGAAAGCCCAAAATATAACTTTACATAAAAGAAAAAACACAGTTGTATAAGACTAGATCAGGGTTTTTTTTATATCTGGGGTACTGGGATAAAAACTTTGAGAAATGAAAAGAAACAAAAAGAAAAGTAAGTTCATATTACTTCTACATGTTCATATCAATGCTTACATGCTTTCTCACTACAGTAACATCAGTTTAGATAAAATTGCTACAAAATAAAATAACTGTTTCTCTTTATGTTCACATAAACAACAATATTTGTATCTTAGACAAGTATTTATTATTATATTTTTTATATTCATGATTATGTTCTTATGCAATTTATCTAACATAGTTTAATGTCTCTTTATAACAATTATGCTATATATGATATATATAGTTGGATATGTAATTTAATTGTAACAAGCAAACTAACACAAAACCACAGTTACACTGACAACTCCCTTTAGAACCCAAACCCTGTGCTGTCACATCATTGGCCAATAGATGACAGTGTTGTCCCATTTTTACTGTTTTAACTCAAATTCTGACCAGCAAGCAAGCAGTCCAGATAACATAGGCCAGGTACATCTGCAAACCTCTAGGAGAGAGCTTGTGTACAATCCATTCTAAATCATAAACATCTTATAGACATCTTCTATAGGTCTACATGACATCTGACAGCTGAGATGTACTGCTGATGAGCAAACAATATCTGGAAGATTTTGGTGAGGGATCAGGAGATTATCATCAGATCTGCCAGTATTGCTTATAAGCTCAACACAATGCATGTCAATCATAACTTGAATCCTTATCGTCAACGTCAAACTACAGCATAAGATACTGTACGGCATGCACAAATACTCACACTGAGATGGATGGAAGTGTCTGTGGTTCACACTGCATTAGAAGAGATGTCATTGGCTGCTGACTGGGGTTTGAACTGTTATTGAACTCCTTTGGTAAGAACAAACTGTTCACTCTCATCCAGAGGCAGGATGCCGACATGTAATATTTTAGGAGTGCACAAGGCCTGATACATCGAAACACATGTATGAGTCTTGTAAAACAGAGCATTATAACTAGAACTGCAGGTAATGTAGTGTGCTTTCCAGTAAATATACAGTGGAAGACTCTGAATGATGTGAACTTCTTGTAGGTTGTCATTGAGAATAGGACGCTTTCCTAATTTATTTATAATCACAGATAATCCATCACATATGTTATACTACAATACTAGTCAGTCACAAGGGTTAACATGGAATGCTTGAAAGGAGCAAGACAAAATGTACAAACCATAATTATTTATTATTATTATTATTACTATTTAGCTATTTATGATCCTGCCTGTGAAAACCGAAAAAAGTAGAAAAAATCCAATTCGGATTCGATTTTACCTACAACTTTCACCATAATTTCAACCTTTGAAATGATCTTACTCAGTCAATATTTAAGATATCGGTGTTATACACTCACAGAATGATCTTCACATAATTTAGAAGGATTTTATGTGTAAAAAAGTAAAAAAAAATGGCTTTAGCCAAGTTTTCACAGGCAAACTTCTTTTTAGGTATTTACATTGATTTGCTTGTTCATATTAATTTAGATCTATAACCTTTCATGCAAATATCATGCAAAATATTCATAACAAATAAAAAAACACTGTTTATTTTATTATGTAAAGTGTAGGATTTATAAATACTCAAATATGCTTTATGGATATTAATGTATGCATCAACCGCCCATATGTACAATTTTAAATAATTAAACAAACCCAAATGCTTACATCATAAGCCCGGGTTCTAGGACTTACAACTTCAAATATATTGAATCAAATGAAACTCATTCTAGCTGCCCCCTATTTTTTTGTCACTTATATACCCTCAACCCACTCAGGAGACAGGTATTGACAGATGGTCCGGGCATAACCCAGAATCATGTTTTCACAGTCGACTTTATCTTGGCTTGAAGCCTATACACAAAAGGAATACCAAGTTGCAGATAACACATATAATGTGTCACAAATACATCTTATGCAGTTCGCACAGATCTCGCTTTTCGTAATATATACCTTATATATTTTCTTCATTAAAAAAGGATTTTTGAAACCAATACCCATAGTACCAATAGACACCAGTACCATATTTTGGATGATCGACTTAGTAATAGAGTAATACTATACATATATGTACCCCTGATTATACCTGTTTCAGTATATCATATATATGTTTTATTCGATTCTGTCACCTATAATGATAGAAATGTCCACCTTTTGTAATGCTATTACAAAAAACATGACTATAGACGAATGCACACATTGATACAAGATCAAACATCAACAGCCCAAAGAGAGCATCACTGTATTTGTACATAAAGACTGTGGTAAAGTAAATTTACAGAATTTTGTAATACCTTTGGAAAGTGTGGATGAAAAAACACAGTTTATAAAATTTGTAGGTTGTGTTTTTACAGGCGTGTCCAAAATGATGTTGCTTTTCCTTCCTGTGGTCAAATCACAGCTGCTGTCATGAGGGTATTTCCAAACCAGTCAGCAGAGAGTCTTTAGAGGCTTCCAGGCTTCATGACCCTGTTACCTAATTTCCCTACACACACACATACACACACACACACACACACACACACACACACACACACACACACACACACACACACACACACACACACACACACACACACACACACACACACACACACACACACACACACACACACACACACACACACACACACACACACACACACACACACACACACACAGTGATATATTTTATATCCCCATACCCCTAAGTCTTTGAAAGACTTGATTTGATTTTACCTTTTTACTTTGTAACAACCATCACATGGAGGGCAGTGGGCCTTCACAAATACATCTTATCCAGTTCGCACAGATCTCGCTTTTCGTAATATATACCATATATATTTTCTTCATCAAAAAAGGATTTTTGAAACCAATACCCATAGTACCGATAGACACCAGTACCATATTTTGGATGATCGACTTAGTAATAGAGTAATACTATACATGTTGCCTTGGTATATTTTTATATTTTTGTTACATTATTACAGTAATTATGTTATATATGTAATGTAACTATTGTTTTCACAGAGTACTTCATAGTTACTAAAAAGTATTAATATATAGTGATCATTTCAATATGCCTTTACAATCGGATATTCATGCAAAAACTCCTACATAACTCCAACATAAATGCAGCCCCCCACAAAATGTATCTCCCCACGCATCATATACGTCTTAATGCGGTTATGTCATCAGTTGAGATCTGTTTATATGATCGGCCAAATTTATGGAGTACCGATCGAGTCATAAAATGTGATTATCGTCCGATACTGATACTGATCTCCAGCCAATTGATCGGAACTTTTTTTTTTACATTTTTACTAATGTGGACCTCCCTGCACAAACACACAAAATAAATAGTTTTGCTTCATTTCCCATATTCACCAAAAATATTTGGAATATATTAAACAAGAATAATTTGTACTGCTAGATACTAAATAAAAGCATGACATCATAAAAAGCAGAGATACCCCAGTATGAATTTAGAAGAAAAAAGCCCACCACACCTGCACCTTTCAAAAATATCAAGAAAAACCTTTCCTATTGTAAATCAAACCTGAAGTAAAAATATATATTGCAAATCACTAAATAATTATTAGGGTTAAATCTAAAACGCTGTTTTGCAATATCAATACATTATTTTTTAATTGTTTTATTGAAAACAAGAAAACACACAATGACTCAATCGCACTGTTATTGAATTGCGCTGATCCAGATGAATCCAGGGTGGACTACATACCACAGGATTCCCATCTATAATAAAGATCAGAAAAATACAACATGTGCATGTACATTCACCCACAAGTACAATTTACTTCTATACAATAGAACATACGCAGTTACACAGTACATCTAACAAGACACATAAAAGGAATTAGAATAAAATTTATAAAATATAAAAGTAAAGAATTTTACCAAAAATACATTATAAATCCACAATAAATACGTTAGAAGAAAACTGTTCCGTTATTATCAGATGTCATTGCCCAAAAGCCCTGCATCTAATCCATAAAGTTTACCAAGAGGGCTTCTCAGATTTCAATTAGATAGAGTCTTGCTAATGACTCTCTCCCTCAGAACATCAAGTCCCACTGCCCACATTTCATCCTCTTTCCTGCCCCTCTGAGCATCTTCAGCTCCAGTCATCAGCAACTACTCATTACTGCCTGGATAGCCGAGATCCACCACAGATCTACTTCCATTTCTTAACACGGGGATTTATCATAAAACTAAACGAAGAGAGAGAAAAGAATCCCTATCTCGCAGGAAAACTCTTATGAAGAAAAAGTTTAGAGTCTCACAAATGTCCAATGAAGATTAACTTTGCCCTGGGGCAAAATAGTAATTTGCTGAATATTTACCAGTGAAATACATCCTTTCCTTATTTCCTTACTTTACAACTGACTTTAAACATGGGTCTTAATATACCATTGACCATAATAATACCATAATTATATACCATTGACAATAACCATGATATTAAAAATCAGGATTATCACTTTTGCGTTTATATTTTGGGACCCTGTGAAAACCAGACTTAAATCTGAAAATCAAATTCCATCTTTGACATGGTCTTACTCAGTTCATATTAAAGACATCAATGTCTTTACTCATAGTATGTTCTTTGCATTGAGAAGGATTTTTTGTATAAAAAGTAAATAGCAAAAATGACTTCATAGGCAGAATCACATATTAAAACCTTATAGTCTGATTCATTGGCCAAAAAAGAGAAGACATAAAACAAACTAAGCAAAGATGAAATTGATGGTTAGCATTATTAGAAACATTTCATTTCATTGCGATGATATAATTTTCTTTTTCACCATGTAGTAACAGTTCTATATACGTCAATACAAATACACAAAATACGGAATAAATTTGTATTCTTAAATGTATTATTCTCAAACTGTTGTGGTCTGGGTAAGGGCGTTCTTATTAGTTCTCTCTTCGGGGACAAAAGCCGTTGCGGAACAACAGTTTACCACAGACATGTTACCCTTACCGTCTCTAAATCTGTGTTCGAACTTTCTCGCATTCAAATTCATAGAGAGGTGAGCATCCGGGCATCCGTTGGTTGAGCCCTCACCCTGCACCTTCTGCATGTGGAAGGTTCCGTGAATTTTCAGCTCGACAGCGGAGGTGACAGTCTGCATGCACACTACGCAACGGAAGCCCGTCAGCGAGTTGTGCAGGTCGGGGTGCCTCTGACAGTGTTCCAGGAAGTCTTCCTCGCTGCGAAGAGGAAGCTTGCAGATGCGGCAGTTGCCAGTGTCCAGGCTCCTGCTGTGGGTGACCTTGTGTTCAGTCAGAGTTAGCAATGAAGGGAAGCGCTCCCCACATATGGGGCATTGGCAGTGCTTGGTGGGGCCTAGATGAGTCTGGACGTGCTCCCACAGTGCCATCTCTGTGAAGAAGGTCTTGGAACAGTCTTTGCATTTGTGGCTCCCTTGGATGGCCTCCACTTTGCGTTTGACAGTGCCGCTCTCCCCGGGTTGGATGTGGTGATCTCGCAGCTGGTGGTTCGCCAACAGAGTCTGCATGGTGTACGAGGCGCCGCAGATTTCGCAGGCGAACATCGGATCATTCATATTCACCTTCCCCTTGCTTTCGGCGGGAGGGCTTAACAGCGATTCCGCCGTACCATCCCTTATTTCATTATCCGCTGGAAGCGTTCCAACACTGTCCTTGGCAACTGGTTCAGAGACAGGTGGAGGGGTCACGTTGCTACCTTTGGTGCTCCGACTATTGGCACGGAGTTTCTCGTGTAAGGGCACCTCGAGGGGAGAGCTGGTCTTGATACAAACATAGGGATCACATTTCTCGCTATGTGTGGTGATATGACACTGTAGCTCAATGTCGGTGTTGAAGGTCTCTGCGCAGAAGATGCAGCGGTATATATTGCATTGTTTGTCAAGATGTTTCTGTTGGACATGTAGGCGAAGGTCACGCTCGTGACTGAAGTCCCATTCGCATGACGTGCAGTGGAACGTTGTCCTCTTGTTGCTGTGTTTGGATGCCAGGTGAATCTGAATAGACACCTTGGAGCTGAATGCCTGCTGGCAGATGGAACAGCGGTAAAGCATGAATGTGTGCATCTCAAGTAGGTGGCCGTGTAGGTCTTTGATGCTAGTGAATGACTTACTGCAGCTCTCACACATGTACAGAGTAGATGTATGACTAAAATGAGCCATTGTATGCTCGTTCAAAGACTCCTGATTTGGGAAATCTTGGAAGCACTCTGTGCAAGTAAGCTTTGGAACTGAACCTTTCAAATGGGAACTCAAATGAGTGTGAAACAAATCAAAACTGTTATATTTAGCCCCACAATAGTCACAGATGAAGTCAGTCGAAGTTTTTTCGACAGGACTTTTGTTTGCCCTGGGGGAAGACAGACCAAGTGTCCTTCTCTCCTCCTGAAGGTCCCTCAAGTTCTTGTGCATCTTTTTGATATGCTGCATTAGTTTGAGCTTACTGCCAAAAGTAGGTAGATGTGAGCAGTGCGGACAGAATAGCAAAGTCTTCCCTTCTGTTGTGTCTTCTAGGTCCAGATCAGGTGGCAGGTGATTTTTACAATGAGCCTGCTGTACATGAGAATCCAGCGTTTCCTTTGTCAGGAACCCTCGGAGGCAATGCGAGCAGAAGAAGACGTTGCTTTCGATCACAGCCAAGTTGTGCGACTGCCGAACATGTTCTTGAAGTTCTTTCAGATCCTTTAAAGATGTGGGACAGAAGCTACACTGAAGAACTGTCTGAACTGCTGCTGTGATCGCTGCTTCAAGCAGCGCTGAATGTCCGAGCATTTCATTTTCAGGAAAATTCGAGATCTGGCTCTGTGCTTTAGGCTCTATGTGGTTGTGATAATCAACCTTGAGCTTTTTGGTGGATTTGATTTCATAAGCATTGTTGGACACAAATGCAGGCTTTCCTTGTTCTCCACATTGAGCCATTGGTTGAAATGTCAATTCTTCAGTTATTGGAGTGGATGGACTTGAGAAGCTGGGAGGTGATGCACAGTTGCAAGTTGGGGAAAGACGGTTATCTTCTGAAGCAACACTTGAAAGTTGCTTATCCTTATAGTTCCTCATGTTGTTCTTTAGACCATCGAGAGGATTGAGATGCTGAGAGGACGTCGCACTAACATGCTCATATTGACCAATGAAGGCAAGTTGATTTCTGGTGGTTTCACTGTTAGTATTTGGTTGGGATGCTTCATAAGGAACCAAACTGACCCCCTTAAATGTACTTAGAATTTGCGAATTTTTGAGAATCTCTCCTCTGGTGCATTTTGGCGAGTCTGCCACTTTAAATCCAAGGTCATCATCATGGTCAGTGTCATCATTCAGCTTTGCTATGGGTAGAGAAACAAGAGAAATGTTAAAAAGCACATGCATTATGTATAGTTAACACATCTACTGAATGTTGAAATGTTTACCAGGTTTCAGGTCAAAAAAATAAGCCAGCCACATACAGGTCGAATACACACCAAAAATATGAATCAGATGCTCTTTTTCACACTACTTTTTAAATGTAATTAGCTCAGTATGTGTCACATAATGAGTAGTCCCACTGTGACCAAAATTGCTGTCAGTGTGAGCGGGCCGGCTTCACGGTGTGAACAAAAGGAGTGCACCTACTTAAAAGCACTAAACATGTGAATAAAAACAACATCTAATAGTACACTGAATCACAGCATTCAGTTACAACCCAAACATATTAAAAACATGAACTTGATTTGCAATGCCCGTACCATAAATCCAGAACGACTTGTAAAGGCATGAATCATTCCCATTTGTGTGCCATGAGGGAATTGCAAATACACCTAATTCAAAGGTCACACATTCGCAAAGGAACACTAAAGCTTGAATCTTAAACCCTGGTGATCTCGCTTCGTTTTAATCTGAATATCTAATGAATTAAGCATAAGCGTATGTGCAATGTGCAGTGAACAATATATGGTAAACACAGTTGTAACATAATTTCAATATGTGTAGGGACAAAAGAACACAATTTATTCCTAAATGTGGATGCCAAACTGTGTCAAAAATGTCGCCTGTGACAAATGAGGCTTTTTCGCACCTTCGTCTTTCTCTTGCACATGTCTTTTTCTCTCCTTTTCTTTTCTCTTCTCCCAGTAGCACCGTTTCTTCCCTCCACACTTGCTGTCATCCATAACCCGTAACCTGCCATCGTGACCTGTGAAGACGCCAAACACAGTTTACAAATGCAGTAAGCATCCCAAAAAGGCCCATAAAACCTGATCAAACCAAGTGCTTAGGGGTACATTCTTTATCGCCTCTTGTGGACCATCTGGTAAACTATGGCACACCTGTGCCCTGAAAAGGCAAAGAGTAAACAAATATCAGTATCTTGATCTATTTTTCATCCAGCAGGGGAGCAGACTCCAGTGTGCATTTGCTCTTTAAATAGAGGGCACAGAAGACATGACAGGGGTTTGAGACACTCAACTTTCTTTAGTTTTATATTCATCTTAAGGTTTGCGAATCCAAGAAGAAAAAACATCTCAGATAAAGAAATGCAATACAATGTGCATGGTTTTATGTATAATTGGTTATAGTTGCACACACATATTGATCAATTGCATAATTAAACATGAAATATTTTATCTTATTCATGCTTACTCAATTTCTTGTGATTTCAGATGACACATCCACATTTGAAAGACTGGAAATGTATGTACAGGTATGAAACCTTTAGGGATTTGTTCCACAAACTTGTATTTTAATACACACTTTTATACCACACAAACACATCCAAACCTTTTTGCTTCATTTGGGTTCACAGAACCACATGTGAACATATAGAGACCTGTACACACACACATTGAAAATAGTCTGAATAGCCACACAATAACTTTTAATATGAAAAAGAAACATTTGTATGAGTCTACCAATGCATCAGTGATGTTACATCTCACTTTGAAACTAAAGTTCAAATCGACCAACATTCTCCTCTATGCCGCAACATTGATCCAAAGTAATGAAGATCGATAATTCTATTGTGTGACGATTCTATTAAACACAGGCAGATGAAATCTTTAACATATTAAAGAAAAACCCGTTGTGGTTACCTTTAAGAGATCTGGGCTTCGCCTGCTTTCGACGAGACATTACAGAATGAATTCAGTGTAAGTTACCGTCCGCTATCCGCAAACGCCGAAGAGAGGCAGACGAGACCCTCGAGTTGTTATTTGGGACTGGAACAGCGGAACACCACATACTGATATCACGGGCACAGGGGCTCGCCCCCGCCTATACCAGCCCAATGACTCTATAGACGCGCTGCGCCACCGGGGACGCGCAAGATGCGTAATCTCTCACTCTCTCTCTGTCTCTCTCTGTCTCTGTCTCTCTCTCTCTCTCTCTCTCTCT
>CM065658.1:9396301-9472707 GCA_033220385.1 Triplophysa yarkandensis | reverse complement strand
AAAATCAGATTTATATTTTAAGCAGCATGATGTGTTCTCAGAGCTCAATACAGTATACATATATATATATATATGTGCTGAGACATTATAGATGTAATGCACAGTTAATATAGAAGTGAGGATTGTGCTCACCTCTCCATCCTCTGTTGTTATGGTGATGAGCGCGAGCGGATGCAGACGCCCATGAGAGCGACGGGAACGCCACAGAGATTTGTGCAACAAATAAAAGACATTTTATTCATTAATTATTCCTGAAAAATCCTCCACATGCTGCTTAAATGTTTCGAGTTTTACCAGATTTCCCCGCTCGACTCCTGAACCTGCCGCCGCTCGTCATCCCGCAGATTACACTTCCTACTATAGCAAAGGCTAAGCGTTCTTGTTCCGGAATACAGCCGTCTGATTGGACCGTCACAGAGTGACGTCATTAATATTCATGAGCTGCGCCTTCACAATAGTAGGATTCGAACTGCTGCTGTGGAAACAGCTGGAATAAATAATGGCGCCGGAAGTGCAGAATCTGACACAAACACACGATATTGTATCGTTTAAATTTAGTCTTAAACAACAAAAACTCCATCAAGACATACATTTAAATCACCCACAGGGTGGCAGTGTAACAATGCTGTTTGTGACCTCACAAACACAGGTTAAAGGTCATCTGTGTAGTTATTGTGATTGTAGTGACACACAAACGTCAGTAAAAGAGAAACAAAGTCTTTTATTTAATTTAATAACATATCTATAGTTATATGTTATTATTGTAAGTGTAATTTAAGCAAACCTGATGCTTTATGGGTTTTCTAACTTACACTGAATCAGAAATTTCAGTGTCATGATATATTGTGGATTTACAATGTTTTTCATCAGCTAATAAATAAATAAATGAAATATTTATATATATATATATATGTTGGTGAGGATGAAGGCATTGCCTTTAGTGGGACAGGACCCAGAGGAACCGCCTCATCATTTTGTGGTTTCAGTCAGAGCCATCGAGGCTGCTGTGATAATTTACAAGGCGCATTCAGCTCTTTTCTCTGATTGCATAATTAAGTGAGTATTTATGCGTTGTATCGGCGCTAACGCGTCAGCGTGAGTGTCAGCCCTCCTCGTGTGAAGACCTCGGAGAGTAAAGACCATCGACTCTACCTGTGCGACTAAGACAGACGAGAGTAAAGACCATCGACTCTACCTGTGCGACTAAGACCGACGAGAGTAAAGACCATCGACTCTACCTGTGCGACTAAGACCGACGAGAGTAAAGACCATCGACTCTACCTGTGCGACTAAGACCGAGGAGAGTAAAGACCATAGACTCTACCTGTGCGACTCAAGACCGAGGAGAGTAAAGACCATCGACTCTACCTGTGCGACTCAAGACCGACGAGAGTAAAGACCATCGACTCTACATGTGCGACTCAAGACCGACGAGAGTAAAGACCATCGACTCTACCTGTGCGACTCAAGACCGACGAGAGTAAAGACCATCGACTCTACCTGTGCGACTTAGACCAAAGAGAGTAAAGACCATCGACTCTACCTGTGCGACTTAGACCGACGAGAGTAAAGACCATCGACTCTACCTGTGCGACTCAAGACCGACGAGAGTAAAGACCATCGACTCTACCTGTGCGACTCAAGACCGACGAGAGTAAAGACCATCGACTCTACCTGTGCGACTCAAGACCGACGAGAGTAAAGACCATCGACTCTACCTGTGCGACTTAGACCGACGAGAGTAAAGACCATCGACTCTACCTGTGCGACTCAAGACCGACGAGAGTAAAGACCATCGACTCTACCTGTGCGACTCAAGACCGACGAGAGTAAAGACCATCGACTCTACCTGTGCGACTCAAGACCGACGAGAGTAAAGACCATCGACTCTACCTGTGCGACTAAGACCGACGAGAGTAAAAACCATCGACTCTACCTGTGCGACTCAAGACCGACGAGAGTAAAGACCATCGACTCTACCTGTGCGACTCAAGACCGACGAGAGTAAAGACCATCGACTCTACCTGTGCGACTAAGACCGACGAGAGTAAAAACCATCGACTCTACCTGTGCAACTCAAGACCGACGAGAGTAAAGACCATCGACTCTACCTGCGCGACTAAGACCGACGAGAGTAAAGACCATAGACTCTACCTGTGCGACTAAGACCGACGAGAGTAAAAACCATCGACTCTACCTGTGCGACTCAAGAACGACGAGAGTAAAGACCATCGACTCTACCTGTGCGACTCAAGACCGACGAGAGTAAAGACCATCGACTCTACCTGTGCGACTCAAGACCGACGAGAGTAAAGACCATCGACTCTACCTGTGCGACTCAAGACCGACGAGAGTAAAGACCATCGACTCTACCTGCGCGACTAAGACCGACGAGAGTAAAGACCATCGACTCTACCTGTGCGACTCAGGACCGACGAGAGTAAAGACCATCGACTCTACCTGTGCGACTCAAGACCGACGAGAGTAAAGACCATCGACTCTACCTGTGCGACTCAAGACCGAGGAGAGTAAAGACCATCGACTCTACCTGTGCGACTCAAGACCGACGAGAGTAAAGACCATCGACTCTACCTGTGCGACTCAAGACCGAGGAGAGTAAAGACCATCGACTCTACCTGTGCGACTCAAGACCGACGAGAGTAAAGACCATCGACTCTACCTGTGCGACTCAAGACCGACGAGAGTAAAGACCATCGACTCTACATGTGCGACTCAAGACCGACGAGAGTAAAGACCATCGACTCTACCTGTGCGACTCAAGACCGACGAGAGTAAAGACCATCGACTCTACCTGTGCGACTCAAGACCGACGAGAGTAAAGACCATCGACTCTACCTGTGCGACTAAGACGGACGAGAGTAAAGGCCATCGACTCTACCTGTGCGACTAAGACGGACGAGAGTAAAGACCATCGACTCTACCTGTGCGACTCAAGACCGACGAGAGTAAAGACCATCGACACTACCTGTGCGACTAAGACGGACGAGAGTAAAGACCATCGACTCTACCTGTGCGACTCAAGACCGACGAGAGTAAAGACCATCGACTCTATCCTGTGCGACTCAAGAACGACGAGAGTAAAGACCATCGACTCTACCTGCGCGACTAAGACCGACGAGAGTAAAGACCATCGACTCTACCTGTGCGACTAAGACCGACGAGAGTAAAGACCATCGACTCTACCTGTGCGACTCAAGACCGACGAGAGTAAAGACCAACGACTCTACCTGTGCGACTCAAGACCGACGAGAGTAAAGACCGACGACTCTACCTGTGCGACTCAAGACCGACGAGAGTAAAGACCATCAACTCTACCTGCGCGACTAAGACCGACGAGGGTAAAGACCATAGACTCTACCTGCGCGACTAAGACCGACGAGAGTAAAGACCATCGACTCTACCTGCGCGACTAAGACCGACGAGAGTAAAGACCATCGACTCTACCTGCGCGACTAAGACCGACGAGAGTAAAGACCATCGACTCTACCTGTGCGACTAAGACCGACCAGTGTAAAGACCATCGACTCTACCTGCGCGACACAAGACCGACGAGAGTAAAGACCATCGACTCTACATGTGCGACTAAGACCGACGAGAGTAAAGACCAACGACTCTACCTGTGCGACTAAGACCGACGAGAGTAAACACCGACGACTCTACCTGCGCGACTAAGACCGACGAGAGTAAAGACCGCCGACTCTACCTGTGCTACTCAAAACCGACAAGAGTAAAGACCATCGACTCTACCTGTGCGACTCAAGACCGACGAGTAAAGACCATCGACTCTACCTGCGCGACTCAAGACCGACGAGAGTAAAGACCGACAACTCTACCTGTGCGACTCAAGACCGACGAGAGTAAAGACCATCGACTCTACCTGCGCGACTAAGACCGACGAGAGTAAAGACCATCTACTCTACCTGCGCGACTCAAAACCGACGAGAGTAAAGACCGACGACTCTACCTGTGCGACTCAAGACCAACGAGAGTAAAGACCATCGACTCTACCTGTGCGACTAAGGCCGACGAGAGTTAAGACCATCGACTCTACCTGTGCGACATAAGACCAACGAGAGTAAAGACCATCGACTCTACCTGTGCGACTCAAGTGCGACGAGAGTACAGACCATCGACTCTACCTGTGCGACTCAAGACCGACGAGAGTAAAGACCATCGACTCTACCTGTGCGACTCAAGACCAACGAGAGTAAAGACCATCGACTCTACATGTGCGACTCAAGACCGACGAGATCTGTAGGGCCTATACCATTGGATCAGTGAGTAAAGGTATCTGGGTGCTAAACCTGTGGTGGTCCTGTACGCAATGAGAAGAGATTAGAATTCAATGCGAGCTGTTATGGGAAGCAAATGTAGTTTAATGAAGAGAGGTGTTACATTGGTCCTTTTTGGTTCATGGAACACCACTCTTGCCGCTGCATTCTTTATCATCTGCAATGGTTTAGTTGTGCATATCGGGAGTCCAGCAAGCAGCGCATTGCAGTAGTCCAGCCTGGACAGGACCAGAGCCTGAACCAGGATTTATGTGGAATGTTCTGAGAGAAACGGTCTGATCTTCCTGATGTTGTAGAGCATGAATCTGAAGGATCTGGCAGTGGCGGCAACATGATGTGTGAAGTTAATAACCGTAGTGAAAGCATATGAGCTGGTTGAACACAGGATTATTGTTGATGGGCTTTTTACACCTGTTTCTGCTGGGGTAATGTTGGCTATCTTGTTCGTGACTGTCCTGATATGAAGATGACGGATGAAAACAATGCAAAAGATGTGTCGGGTGAGATTGCGGGTGATCAGCCTTCAGTGGTACAGGGCCCAGAGGATTGGCGTTCCAGCGAACCCGTGACCCGTTGACTCGCCACCGATATTCGAACAGACTGAGGGTGTTATCAGTACAGACAAATAAAACTGTGTGCTATGAGAGGGGGAAAATGAAAATGATGTGCTAACTGTGATGTAAAATGTTGGTGAGGATGAAGGCATTGATACCGATGTAGAACAGACACTGTCAAAAGTTCCTATTAAGCAATGGGAAATAGGACGGAGTGTGAGATTCTAGAGCACAATGAAAGCCTGTTATTTCTAATGATGTTCATGAGGATATGGATAGTGATAGTAAATCTCATCTTGTGTTTCCTTATGACGGTTTGATTGTGGTGGTCAATCTCATAACCTGGATGAGTTGGACTTGGAGACTTATGTCTGAGGCCTGCTTTACGACTAAAGAAGTTTACAGGTAAATTAATGTTGATTAATGTTATGATAGTGGTGAGAAGAATTACATTTGTTTTTGTGTCATGGGCTGGTTTTTCTATTTTAATTTTTCACTTTTTATTTATGGGTTAAGTTTCTGTTGCATCATTAAATGTGAATGGTGCAAAGGGACATCATAAAAAGAGCTGTGCTTAATGAAGTGTTTACTCAGAAGAGACTTGATGTCATTTTCCTTCAAGAAACACACAGTGACGGAAATAACGCAGTAGACTGGGCTAAAGAATGGAATAGGTTTTCCGTTTTAAGTCACAATACCTCACTCAGTGGAGGTGTTGCTGATTTATTCTTAAAGAATTTTTCTCCTAATTCTTATGATGTATACGAAGTGATAAAGGACAGACTTTTAAGTATTCAAAGCTGTATTGGAAACTTTAGTTTTAGTTTCATTTGTGTGTATGCTCCAACCTCAGCAATTAAGAGAATGCTGTTTTTAGATACACTTCATTCAAAACAGCAAAATTCTAAAAGTGAGGAGATTTTATTTTTGGGTGGGGGTTTTATTATACAGAACAACTTTGTGAGAGGAATCACTTGGAACCACATGAGCCTTCTCATAAGAAAATGATTCAAGTTATCAAAATGCATGAGCTGTGTGATGCATTGAGAGAGCTCAATGGTAATCAAAGACAGTACACTTGGGTTTATAGTTGTGACAGATTTTGATCTTTGGCTAGGTTTGACAGGTTTTAGTCTTTAAAACATCCGTTGATTATTTTTAGTAGGTGTTTTATCATCCCTGTAGTTGTCTCTGAACAAAGTATGGTCTGCTGTTCTTTTATTTACAATTATTTTAAGCCAAGTAGTGCATATTGCCATTTAAATGCCACCCTATTAAAGGATAAAGGCTTAAAGAATAGTTTTCTTGGACTCTTTTAAAGCTTCAAAAGATGAATTTTGTTTGTTGAGACTATGTTGGGATTTTGGAAAGAGGCAAATCAAACAACTCTCTCAACAGTACCCTAGAATCATTACTGTAAAGACTTTAAGATCCATGCAAACACTAGAAACATATATAATAAAACTATAAGAATTGGCTGGTTCGGATGGGAAAAATAAGAGTTTGGACACTCTTTCAGTTATAAAAAAGCAGTTAAGCGACCTGCAAGGGGTTAAAGTGCAGGGAGCACAGGTCAGGGGCCTCATTTATAAATCTGTGCGTAGGATCCTTACTTAAACTCTACGTATGCACAAAAGCCAAAAAGAGCTCTTTTTGGCTTTTCCACACCTGCACGCAATTTTCACTTCATAAATGACAACCTAGCTGATAATTTGCGCATGCAAAAAAATATCATTTACCGCCCTCTATCCGCCCACATTCAACCATATATAGACAATACAAATGACCTCCTTGACCATGCATATTAAAAGGAGAAAGGAAATTTTTGTTTTTAAAAACAAAATTATGACAGCAATGGAGAGCAAGGCAGAACTAGAGGTTCTTGTTGGTGAGGTGGATGAAAGAAAGGTTGTTTTATTTGATATAAAAATAATATTCAGAGTGGACACATCACCTCTGCGGTAAACAGAACCGATCCAGATATAAAAGAGAAGTGTTCCGATCTTAAGATGGGAATAAAGAAACACTTTGCCTCTCACCGACAGAATGTGTGGGCGACTGGTGGGGGCAAAGGCGCCCCCGATTCTCTGCCAAACCAGTGTGTGTGGCATTGTGTCTGAGAGGAAGAGAGACACACACATGTGCTGATACAGCGGAACCAGGTAAATAACTTTATTGCTTGCGTGCTCAATTAAATAAAATAAATCACACAAATGGTTAAGTCCTTATTCTTGCAGAGTCTGCCGGAGACCCATGTGACGAAACTCCCAGCGCAGAGTCTGCAGGGGCTCTGGAGTTTCCCGAGGTCCCCAGCACAAGTGCGTCCCGACTGTATGGCACTCCTGGAATATGCAATTTATCACATTAATCACATAATGAGTGATAGGCCTACATCCATTTAAGAATGGAAGTGAAAGAAATTAAATTTACGTACTTTCAGCATATAGTTCCTTTTATGTCTTTAAACTGAACATGCATGTAGGTTTCTTTAGGACCCATAATGGTGATTTAATGTAATTTGTATTTTGTTGTAACCTGGACCTTGAACTGGTGCAGGAACTGGCGTACGCATGTTTTCAGCTCCGTTTTATGCTTATGCAAGCTTTAAAAAAGAGGCCCCTGGTCTTGATTTATTAGCACAGACTAAATAGTGCTCCAACAAAATTCTCTTTTGATTTGGAAGAAGAAGTTTATTCAAGCGTTCTGTGCTGAGTCTTGTGCCCTTTTATCCAACCCTATAGGCTTTCCTTAAATAACTGTCTGTTTTTATAAAAGCTTCTACATCAGTGAAAGGATTGCAGAGTTGGATACCAAAGATATATTTTTTCAGGACTCGCCACAGGTTTCCAAAGAAGCCAACTCAAAGCTTTGCAGAGGCTTGTGCCTAGGTGAGTTTATGAGGCACTAAATGATATAAAGTCAGGTCAGGTTCCAGGAATTGATGGTATACCAATAAACTTTTACAAGTCTTTCTGGATTGAGTTGGAGGGATATTTGCTCTCAGTGCTCAATGAAATCTAGTTGAAGGGTGGCTGCCTTTTGAGCTGCCGGAGAGCTGTTTTAACTATCCTCACCAAAAACGGTGACATGATGGACATTATGAACTGGCGCCCCTTGTTCCTTCTCTGCTCTGACTATAATCTGCTTTTCAAGTTTTGATATAAAAACAAGTTATCCACCCAGATCAGAGCTCATGCATATTTGACAGCTTTCATTTTGATAAGGTCTCTGTAGTGCAAGATATCTTAGATGTCTCAAGATTGTTCAATTTATAGTGAACAATAGTCTCTCTGGATAAAGAAAAAGCTTTTCTTTTCAAGGTTGGCAGAGGGTTAAGACAGGTGAGCTCCCTCTCAGGAATTCTGTGTTGTCTGGCTATAGAACCATGACTAAACCAAATAAGATTCAAATTAGATGGATTATACATCCCTATGTAAAACTGTATATTTCATTTATCTGCTTTGGCTGATGATATTGTGTTGTTCATAAGTAATCAGAAATACATTGTTAATTTGTTGGAAACACATTTTAAACACAGATATTAATGTTTCATCATATGCTGAAGTCAATAGGAATAAAAGCGTAGTTCTGATGTGTGTGATGGGACTGGATAAAAGTATAAAAGACTGCCAGATGAAATTCTGAGGTTAATAGGAGGTTTAGAATATCTAGGAGTTTTTTTAGGAGACAAACTTACTGTACAGAAAAACTATGATGGCAAAGTTGACAAATTGAAATGACTGTTAGCCAACTGGAAATAGCTGGCCCCGAACCTGTCTTCGAAGGGGCATACTTCAATTGTCAATAATTTGATTGCTTCATACTTCTGGAATAAACTGGTCTACATAGATCCACATTCAAAACTGCTCACTGAGATACAGGCCATGCTGGTGGATTTCTTCTGGACAAACTACACTGGATTACACAAAGTTTTTACCAAAAGAAGATGGTGGGCAAGGACTGATGAATCTGCTGGACTACAGGTTGCAGTTTATCCAACGGTTCATGACGGGGACTCCTGATCCTATAGGAAAACGGTTACTTGTTTTATTTTGCAACCTTTGGGAGGTCTTCAGATGGACAGATCTCTCTTCCTTAAAGATTCTCTCATGTTGGACATGTCTGTATTGCCAGTGTTTTGCCATAATACCATCTGGACTTAAAATTGAGTTTACTGAGACTGCATTGAATTATATTTTCAAGTATGTTGTACTTGTGCATGTGTGTGTAATGTGTGACTCTCTTATTATTTAAATTAACATTTATAATTTATGTACTGTAGAAATGAAAGATTTTTCAGAAGATAGAAGATCATGTTGAGCTACAAAAGAGAATGGTAAGTGTTGTTTTTTTAAACTTCTTATAAAATATTATTTTGTTAGTAGACCGCTCTAAACAATAAAAAACCTATCCTTGTAAAATATATTTATCATATTTGCTGTATAACTCTATGTGTAAATATCTAGAATATATTTTACACAATCTCTTTGCTCTTTATCTGATCTAATCTCTGTATGTTTTTAGTTTGTATATTATCATACGATTAATACCATACATCTAATAATAATATTGAAGAATATCTGAATGTTATTTGTCAGCATGTGAAATGTTTATTTGGTGATCAGTAGTATTGGTGAGGTCATTTATAGCAAGCATTATTGATATCAAGAATGTGTCCTGTGTAGTTTAAAACAAAGATCCTGTCAAACAAAAGCATTATAGGCATGGTCTCATTTACATGGCCAACACTATACAAGGGTGAGCAGGAGTGAAATAATGCTGGGAAAATCCCATCACCTTCCTGTCCTGTAATGTGTGTTGTTAGACATTTGGACCACAGGTAACATTCAAACCGCTGGCAAACACACAAGCATTGTTCTTCTTTCTGAATTCCAGTTTACAATTAGTATTAGGACTCTGATGTCATTAGACTTTCCTGCATTCAGTGTTTACAAACACTACGTTCTCTCCAACCCTGGAGGTCACCGAATCTACACACATTAAACCAAATTCATGAAAAAAGATAAAAAACTGTTAAATTATTATTTACACAAGCGTTTAGTCATTCACATGTACTTACTGTGTTTTTCATTTACAATAAAGTCCTTCTTATTCTGTTCTGGCAACTCTGGTTTTGTTTCATTTTTGTCTTAAAAACACAATTATCTGAGACATAACCCATTTAAAAACATCCGACACATTTAAAAATGAAAGTTAATGAAAGATCTGTGAGTCTGACGCAGATTGTGATGGACCCCTGCCAGTCAGGAGCATCTGAAGAAACACCAGAGGAAGCTTCACGGTTACTTGTGGGTATGGCAGAGTTCTCAACACTTCCTTTAATGGACAACGGCAGAAGTTTTTCTTGAGAAGCTAGCATGTGAAGAACACACATAGTCATAAACAGTAGAATGTACAGCAGTTTGGTTAAGATGGTTGGTACCCCGCAGGAAATCTTTATTGTTCTGTACAAGCTGTTTCCTTGTTTCTCTGCTCATGTCAAACAATTGAAACATGCCGGGTGGAGTCCGAGCCAACCGCTCTTTCTCTCCAACTGGCACTAAATTCACTTTCATGTCTTGAGAATGAGAATGTTTGTCATGCCTGAGTCCTGTTTAAATGCAGAGCAAAAATTCCAAGTATGTATCTCAAAAGTTGTTGATTTCATGTATATTGTGCATGATAGAACATCTAAAACACATAGGTAAACTAAGTTATACATATATACAGTATGTACAGTGAGGTCAATAAGTTTTTGATCACTTGCTTATTAGCCAGATCTGACCCTTAGAGATCTCTTAGTTTTCTTCTAAATAGTCCAGCTTCACTCTGGCAATGATTCTAAATTAATAGCATCTGTTTAATGTCATTTGCTGTCACCGGTGCACCCCTCAAAGAAAGAGTAAGTAACAACATGAGCAAAACCAGAGAGCTGTCAAAATTCACAAGAGACACAATTGTAGATCTTTAGAAAGCTGGAATGGGGAAAATGCCAAAATACAAAACCACGTTGGTGAAAAAGAACAACTATTGGAGTAATTTTCAGAAAATGGAAGATGTCCTCACACACCCAGAAGATCTCTCCTCATGGGGTCTCACTGATGCTCAGAATGATGAAGAATCAGCCCAGAACTAAACAGGAGGAGCTGGTCAATGCCACAAAGAGAGATGGGTCCACTGTTTCTAGGTCAGTGTCACTATCAGTAATACATTAAGACTTCATGGTTTAAAATCATGCATCGCAGAAGCTTCACGGAAGGTTGCTCATGTCAAGGCCCGTCTAATGTTTGCCAGGGACCATTGAGATACTTCAGAGGAGTCTTGGGAGAAAGTCCTGTGGTCAGGTCAGACCAAAGTAGAACTTTTTGGTCTTTTCGAAATATTGAATGGATCTTTAAACATATCTTAAAATAAATAGGTTAGAGATCATTTATTCAAGTTGAACATCACTTTTGGTTGGTACTAAAAGAACCTGTACTGCTCTCAAGAATCTTTAAGCGTGTGATGAAGTTTAACATGAGTTACAGTATGTATGTCAGCCCATGTTTTTCCCAGGGTGTATGTAGAAGCATAGCGTGCTGTAAACACACTTTATTATTGGACTGTGTGGACACAGAAAGTTATCTCAGTGATCTGAAGACTGATAGGGTGCTTGTGTCATAATCTCATTCTCACATCACTGCAGTGTGTTTTATAATCGGAGGAATTCTGTATAAATATGAGACGTCTAACTGTAAGAGTCATTTAGAAAGTTATTTCCTACATTGACCCTGCCCATTATGTGTCATTCTAATGAGCAGTTATCACAGGGAAACAGACCAGATGGGAGTCTTAAAATATCATTAGACAAAAAAACACATTAGAAATGAAAGTGTATGTGTGAAAAATCATATAAATACATTTTCATGGATGGATTCTAATTTTTACATTTTATTTATGTGGTGGGCAGATCTTCATATTCATGTTGTGTGTTTATTTGAGTATTTCTTAGATATTATGGAATCATTTTCTGAACTGGTTTAAATGTATCCTCTATGTTAGTGTGAAACATAATGTTAATCTGTTTTTTTCAGTTGGATTTCTGTACATATATTCAGTATATTTTAAAATATCATTTACCTATCTGTGTGCAATAGTAGTTATAAACAAGGACCACAAATACAAACGAAATATTGATGCTAAAAATACAAAATACAATAAGAAAAATGTCAGTTCAATTACATTTATTTGCACATATTTATCAGCAAATGCTTCCATCCAGAAAGAAAAGCATCATAATTACAATTAAATAATATAGTATTAAACCCAAAGCCATGGAACTGTCAGCATCGTCATGTGAGCTTCACAAATAGAGAAAAACTGAGGAGAGTCTGAAATATTCCAAATGACGGTTTTAGAAAGTTTCTGAAAGGTTTATATATGTGAAATCTGATGGTGGATTGAAAAGTTAGATTTACCATCACACTTGAACAATAGTCTTGAAGGAAATAATATGACAGGACAGGATTTCCGGACTCCATCCTTTCTCAGATCACGTGACAACACCTCAGCGTTCATGCCGCCCGAGCCTCTAATGCCCATCAACTGTGCCAAAGATATTATGTTTCTGTACTCACATCCTGATGATGTCATGGATCCAGACTGAAAGATGCTGTAGGTTTGATGGAGACACCTGGAGCGGTCTCAAGAGGAAACACCTGTGAAAATAACATGAACATCAGCCGTTCATCTGGACAGAAGTCAAGATAAAAGAGTTTCTGTAAAGGAATGATGAAATATCATCACATCAGCGTGAGCTCAGATTCATATCCCATCTCTGATATGATATCAGACATTTCTCATCAAATTTAAATCCATACACTCTTACTCTTCTTGTGTTTTAACAGTAACACAGTTTGTCTTTTTTCTTTGGTCTGTTTTCATATTTAATTAAAAAAACTGTTTAATGACAGTGCTTTAAGTTTTGCTTTCGGACCGGTCTGTGTGTGGTTTACCAAGTCTCTGTAATTTCCTTCTCTCTGTGTTATTAAACAAACCCGAGTTTCCTTCATCAAAGTAATTTTCTTATCAGTTTCTTCATTATGAAATGAGGTCATAAGTACATTGTGATGTGCTTCAATCAAACGTTCAGCTAATCATGTCTCTAGGGAGAACATTTACAGTGATATGTAGAAAGAAATAGTTGGAAGTATGCGTTGGCAGTTTGGTGTGGCCTATATTCATCACGCTACATTTACTCAACATTAAACACACAGGGATTGTTCACATCCTGTACAACTCTTCATTTCAAACAAAGTCAAGAACATTTACAACAAAGCAACAAGGAGGTTTTGTGTGTAGAAGCTGACAGAAGATAAACTCATGCCAGTTTAAGATACTTGAAGAAAATGAACGACAAATCATTTAATGACTACAAAACATTACAAAACCCATCAGAAACCCAGAAGTGTCACACACTCTACATCTCAGTAACACAAACACAGATGTGTGAGGACAAACACACAAACCCTTCAGAAGAACAATAGTCTTTCCTTAAGACATCCTGCTTTACTCCATCATATCAGACATTACACACCAGAAGTCACACAAAATCCATTGCTCAGCACTTTAACTGCACTTTAGGAAATCATTGTGATATTTATTTGATTCTTTCTTTATTGAATAGTCACGCCTACACATTTTCCTATGGATGTGCAGCAAAATTGTATAGTAGTACATTTATAGAATAGAATAGAATAATGAACAATAAAAATATAAAAAATGTATATAACTGAAAATATAAGGAAAAGAAGGCCTGTATTTCAGTAAATTTGACCAAAAGCTTCATATCTAATAAAATATAGGATGAGCATAATGCAATAATGAAGGCACGTCACATCATATAAAATGATTTTTTTTTAAGGAAATGTTATATCTATATAAAAATCTACAGATACGTTTACAGTGTTGTCTTGTTTCTGTAGGTTCATGTTCTTTGGTATGTGTTGTGTTACAGTCCCTCGGTGTTTGTGTTGTTTTCTGAGCGGCTGTTCTTCACTTCTCTTCCTGTTTTCCCAGCGTCGCTCCTCAGCAAAATTTCAGCACAGGAAGAACCAAATCTGAGTATACATTAGAACTGTACACATGACACACTGGAGCGCACGTACACGTATGGACAAACCCGACGGTTGGGCTTTAAAGTCACCCTTGCTGTTTAAACCCATTATTGTGTCAATTTTAACCCAGGATTGTCCTCGGTTTTGGGTTGAAAAGCAACATGATTTGGAGTTAAGGCTATTTAAAGGAGCCAGAAGATTCAACAAACCATAAGAATTTAAAGTGTAGCATTAATGCAAAGTCTTGAAAACCCTGTGGAACAAATTCTGACACACAGACAGATTGTTAATATATCAAAGAGCGAAAAGTGACCATGTGCAGCCTTGTGATAAACACTTGGAGCTGTGTGTTCTACATGAATGAAGGAGCTTTCAGTTCTTCTCTGTGGTGTGTGTTCATGTTTACACATCCGCTCTGTGTCTGTTTCTTTCTAAAGAATAGCAGGAAGAGTGAGAAATCACAGTGTGTTCCCGCTTGTGTCTCTCCTCCATCTGTGACTGATGCCGTTTCCAGTTATCCAGTTTTTGTCCAGCTTCCCTCACTTCTGATTGGCTGATGAGAGACGCACAGCGCTCCGATTGGCTCCTTGCTGTACTATAACAGTCTCCCTTTCCCTTCATCAGAAAACACAACGCCCTATCCAAAGAGCTTCCCAGTAATCTAGAGATCCTCTGGGCATTCACACAGGTCAAGAAGAAGAAGAAGAAGAAGAAAAAGTTTGGGCAAGATGATTTCAGCATGCTTGGAGTTTTTGGGCCTGGGATTGTGTGTCACCGGGACACTGTTGGTGATGGTGGCCTGCTGGTTACCCATGTGGAAAGTGTCGGCCTTCATTGATGGCAACATCGTGGTGGCGCAGACCATCTGGGACGGCCTGTGGATGTCATGTGTGGTGCAGAGCACGGGACAGATGCAGTGTAAGATGCACGACTCTGTCCTCGCGCTGACCAATGATCTTCAGACGGCTCGCGCTCTCACGGTCATCTCGGCGGTGTTGGGCGTCCTCGGGTTGATCGTCACCATCGCTGGCGCGCAGTGCACCAACTGCATCAGTCAAGAGTCCATCAAATCTAAAGTAGTGAGTGCCGGAGGGGTGATGTATATCGTCTCGGGTTTGTTCGTGTTGGTGCCCTTGTGCTGGATGGCCAATAACATCATCTCAGAGTTTTATGATCCTCTCATTCCATCGGCGAAAAAGAGAGAGATTGGAGCTGCGCTATACATCGGATGGGCGTCATCTGCCATGCTTCTGCTCGGAGGAGCAATTCTGTGCTTCTCTCGTCCTCATGATGAGAAATCCTCCTATCCTCTGAAGTATGTACCGACTAAACCAGCGACAGTCAATGGAGATTATGATAAACGAAACTATGTCTGATCATCACATCACGACCTTCTGGGTTGAGGTTAAGCTCCAGGTTTTAGTTGAGGTGCTCAAACTGCTTTCATGGGACAGATGCGGTTTTAAAGGTGCTGACAGTTCTACAAACAGTTTTAAGGAAGTGTTCATGTCAAAACATTCATGAAATTGAGTGAGCAAATCATATCAAATGTTAGAATGTCACAGGAAGTCATGTTGAAGAAGTGCACGTGTCATGTTAAATGTCATTGAATCTTATTGGTTTTATTAGGAGAGAATCTTGACTGTACTTTTTTTACATTTTCAATGTTTATTTTAAATTAAAGGATTTTTATGATTAAACTCAATGGTTTTTGCTAATGAAGAAATGTGTTCTGCCTTAATCAGTGGAAAAAAGTTTCTATTCTTGTAACACTTTTACAATAAAACTATTGTACAATCATTAATGCAGATTTGCATTCTTTATTTCTAACATCCCTCATAAGAAAGAAACATTAGTGGCAGGTAAATAGTAAACCCTGCGTTAATACTCAGGTATGAGCGGATGTGTTCTGGGGAGACACCGGATATCACCTCCGTTTTCAGTAATAGTCTTGGGACTGACGGTCAGGTATTGTTGAGGAGATGATGACCGAGACCTTTAGTCTGACACACACCACTATCATCATTTCTGATCTCAGGACCTTTGACACACATCTGTGACCCACACACACACACACACACACATACACACACACACACACACACACACACACACACACACATAATGGCTTCTTCATGTGTGGGGTGATTGTTAATTACAGAGTTCTGCAGCAGAAGGACCGGAGCCAAATCTGTACAAGAGCTCATTTCCTTATCAGAAACACATCAGGGCTTTGAGTTTCTCTTCAGCGTTAAAAAACAACACAATAAATGACTCCATGAACAGGTTTCAATTCAATTCAAACATTTTCCAGCTAGTGTTCCGTGACTGTTGGACTCAGTTATAAATACATAGAGTCAAAGACATCTCTACTATTTAGTTTTGTTCATAAACTGATATCTTCTGTAGACACAAGGTAATGATCCCAGTTTCTTTGGAACAATACATACTCACCCCAAAAAAACTATGTGTCATTATGTTCATTCATTAAAATATTTAAATACCTTCGTTTTGATTTCAGATCATTCAGATCATAGAATAACAGGTCTATCTAAATCAGGCCCTCATTCTACTGAAGAAATTTCACAACCATATAAAACATGACATGATGATTTATTCAAAAATACATAAATACATATTATATACAATCACATATTTCACCTGTATGCTTCAGATTTGTTAGTTTTTATAGAGGTCCAGGCATCTACTGCACTCCTGTGGCAATATTAGAAATTGCACTTCAAATGTGTATGAGTGTGTGTGTCAGTCAAAAGATCAACACAATCTGAGGTTACATTTTTATATTCCATCTCTGACTGTGAGCATGAACATCTCCTATGCTTGATATTCTTTCAGAATGCTGTTTGCGATGACTAATCTCTGAATCTCACTGGTGCCTTCATAGATTTCTGTGATGCGAGCATCACGATAATGTCTCTCTGCAGGCATGTCTGATACGTAACCCATTCCACCTAGCACCTGGATAGCCTGTGATGGAAGAAAACATTTTGAGCCTTAACATGGTTTGTTCTGACAACTACACACAAATCGATGAAAAGATTTTGGTGTGAAGTGAATTACCTGATGGGAGACAAAGGTTGCGGCCTCAGATGCTGCCAGTTTAGCCATGGCAGCTTCCTGAAGAACAGAGACAAGAATAAGTGTGGATTTTTAATAATTATGATTTTCGTGTCCTTTTTTAACAACTCACTTTAGTAAAAGGTTTCTTCGCATCCCGTAGTAGTGCAGCTTTCCATGTTAGAAGGCGAGCACTTTCTATTGCCAGTGCCATGTCTGCCAGTTTAAACTGAAAGAGAAATTCACACATACAGATAAAAACCTCTGTCTGTGTGTGCCCTTCTCATGATACACGTGTGGATACTTGTTGAGGCTTGTATGTGACCTGTATGGCCTGCAGTTTTCCAATAGGAGAACCGAATGCTGTTCTTTTATGAGCGTAATCTGCAGCGCAATCTAATGCCGCCTGTGCGATCCCAAGAGCCTGTGAAGCTATTCCAATCCGTCCGTTATCTAACGTTTGCTGTAAGTATAAACAAGAAGAAAAACCTAAATATATATTTATCTTAATTTGAATTTAGAATTTAGTTAGTGAGTTAATCTCACCATTGCGATCTTGAAACCCATTCCCCGCTCGCCCAGCATGTTGCCCAGTGGGATTCGACAGTCTTCCATGATGATGTTGGCAGTGGATGATGCTCGAATTCCCAGTTTATCCTCTTTCTTCCCTAAAGACAAGCCGGGATGAGGCATTGGCACAAGGAAGGCACTGATTCCCTGATTTTGAGATGGAAGAGGGTTTTAAAAAAAATGATCTTATTCAATAATTTATTTGATTATGGATTTATTTTCCAAGACATATTTCTTCATATGGAATAGGCACCTTATGTTTTAGACTCCTGTCTGTGGTGGCAAAAACCACTGTGGCTGAAGCATCCCAGCAGTTAGTTATCCAAGCTTTAGTTCCGTTCAGAACCCACGTGTCTCCCTCCTGTATGGCCAGAGTTGAAGCTGCACCTGCGTCACTGCCATTTCCTTAACAATACAATAGAGATTATTCAATCTATAGATGTGTAAAGTAAAGCAGACTCTTCAGTATGAAACGTTTTATATAGTTACCTGGTTCACTCAAAGCAAAACATCCCACTTTCTCCCCTGTAGTGAAGGGAGTAATCCACAGTTTTTTCTGTTCCTCTGTGCCAAACTTAAGAATCGGGCCCAAATACAGCGACTAGAACACAACAGTGCACTTTTAAAACATCATCAGTTTGTTGTAGTGTGAAATGAAATGATCAGGACAGAAAGTCACATACATTATTAACACTGACGATTACTCCGGTGGAGGCACATCCTCTACTGAGTTCTTCCACAGCGAGGCAGTACGCCAGATAATCCATCCCAGCACCCCCGAGACTTTCTGGGACATCCACAGCCATAACACCCAATGCTCCGAGCTCTCTCACCTGCCACAATCAACACAAAATCTATCAAACCTGCAGTTCTCCATCACAACAGCTGTTCAAGAATACTGTAAGACTGAGGAGCTCTGTACCTGTTTGGTTGGGAACTTGTGTTCTTTATCCAGCTGTGCAGCGATCGGCACGAGTTCTTTCTGAGCGTAATCTCGACACGTCTGCCTCATCATCTGATGAAGTTCAGGTAATTCTGCCAGCTGAGACAGACAGCGGACGCCATGACCAGCGGCTACCACCAGAGCTGATAAACACACAGAGTACAGAGGAGAGAGTTATATATAATTCAGAATTGATTAATACTCGATAGCAATGTTGTAGCACTTGTTCACCTATTGTTTTATCGGCTATTTACCGCTTCATTGTCTCCTCGACTATTGTAAGTCGCTTTGGATAAAAGCGTCTGCTAAATGACTAAATGTAAATGTAATATAATACAATATTCCTATCACTCCTCGAGAGTTCTCCATGGTAACGGGTACTATTCCCTGTTGGGCCCAAACTCTTCTCTAGGACTCTGCTGTTTCCCAGATCCCTCTGTCAATCATTCACCCTTTAGGATCACGACTGCCCTGTTTTAATACATGGACTCTACGATGTATCATTTACATTATATCTATGATTGTGATTTAATATGATTTATTGCATTGATTCTGTCTCCTGGCATTGATCTCTTTCTGTATGTTTCTTCTGAGAAAGGTGAGAGAAGAATAATTTCATTTACATTTACATTTAGTCATTTAGCAGACCCTTTTATCCAAAGCGACTTACAATTACATTTACATGTAGTCATTTAGCAGACGCTTTTATCCAAAGCGACTTACATTTACATTTAGTCATTTAGCAGACGCTTTTATCCAAAGCGACTTACATTTACATTTAGTCATTTAGCAGACGCTTTTATCCAAAGCGACTTAAAATTACATTTACATTAAGTCATTTAGCAGACGCATTTATCCAAAGCGACTTACATTTACATTTAGTCATTTAGCAGACGCTTTTATCCAAAGCGACTTACAATAACATTTAGTCATTTAGCAGACGCTTTTATCCAAAGCGACTTACATTTAGATTTACATTTAGTCATTTAGCAGACGCTTTTATCCAAAGCGACTTACAATTACATTTAGTCATTTAGCAGACGCATTTATCCAAAGCGACTTACATTTACATTTAGTCATTTAGCAGACGCATTTATCCAAAGCGACTTACATTTACATATAGTCATTTAGCAGACTCTTTTATCCAAAGCGACTTACATTTACATTTACATTTAGTCATTTAGCAGACGCTTTTATCCAAAGCGATTTACATTTACATTTAGTCATTTAGCAGACTCTTTTATCCAAAGCGACTTACATTTACATTTAGTCATTTAGCAGACGCATTTTTTCAAAGCGACTTACATTTACATTTAGTCATTTAGCAGACTCTTTTATCCAAAGCGACTTACATTTACATTTAGTCATTTAGCAGACGCTTTTATCCAAAGCGACTTACATTTACATTTACATTTAGTCATTTAGCAGACGCTTTTATCTAAAGCGACTTACATTTACATTTACATTTAGTCATTTAGCAGACGCTTTTATCCAAAGCGACTTACATTTACATTTACATTTAGTCATTTAACAGACTCTTTTATCCAAAGCGACTTACATTTACATTTAGTCATTTAGCAGACGCTTTTATCCAAAGCGACTTACATTTACATTTAGTCATTTAGCAGACTCTTTTATCCAAAGCGACTTACATTTACATTTAGTCATTTAGCAGACTCTTTTATCCAAAGCGACTTACATTTACATTTACATTTAGTCATTTAGCAGACGCTTTTATCCAAAGCGACTTACATTTACATTTACATTTAGTCATTTAGCAGACTCTTTAATCCAAAGCGACTTACATTTACATTTACATTTAGTCATTTAGCAGACTCTTTTATCCAAAGGGACTTACACTTACATTTACATTTAGTCATTTAGCAGACGCATTTATCCAAAGCGACTTACATTTACATATAGTCATTTAGCAGACTCTTTTATCCAAAGCGACTTACATTTACATTTACATTTAGTCATTTAGCAGACGCTTTTATCCAAAGCGATTTACATTTACATTTAGTCATTTAGCAGACTCTTTTATCCAAAGCGACTTACATTTACATTTAGTCATTTAGCAGACGCATTTTTTCAAAGCGACTTACATTTACATTTAGTCATTTAACAGACTCTTTTATCCAAAGCGACTTACATTTACATTTAGTCATTTAGCAGACGCTTTTATCCAAAGCGACTTACATTTACATTTAGTCATTTAGCAGACTCTTTTATCCAAAGCGACTTACATTTACATTTAGTCATTTAGCAGACTCTTTTATCCAAAGCGACTTACATTTACATTTACATTTAGTCATTTAGCAGACGCTTTTATCCAAAGCGACTTACATTTACATTTACATTTAGTCATTTAACAGACTCTTTTATCCAAAGCGACTTACATTTACATTTAGTCATTTAGCAGACGCTTTTATCCAAAGCGACTTACATTTACATTTAGTCATTTAGCAGACTCTTTTATCCAAAGCGACTTACATTTACATTTAGTCATTTAGCAGACTCTTTTATCCAAAGCGACTTACATTTACATTTACATTTAGTCATTTAGCAGACGCTTTTATCCAAAGCGACTTACATTTACATTTACATTTAGTCATTTAGCAGACTCTTTAATCCAAAGCGACTTACATTTACATTTACATTTAGTCATTTAGCAGACTCTTTTATCCAAAGGGACTTACACTTACATTTACATTTAGTCATTTAGCAGACGCTTTTATCCAAAGCAACTTACATTTACATTTAGTCATTTAGCAGACGCTTTTATCCAAAGCGACTTACATTTACATTTACATTTAGTCATTTAGCAGACGCTTTTATCCAAAGCGACTTACATTTACATTTACATTTAGTCATTTAGCAGACTCTTTAATCCAAAGCGACTTACACTTACATTTACATTTAGTCATTTAGCAGACTCTTTTATCCAAAGGGACTTACACTTA
Organism: Triplophysa yarkandensis; assembly: GCA_033220385.1. NCBI lineage: Eukaryota > Metazoa > Chordata > Actinopteri > Cypriniformes > Nemacheilidae > Triplophysa > Triplophysa yarkandensis. The sequence continues at coordinate 9,451,191 of CM065658.1, read as the reverse complement.
CATTTACATTTAGTCATTTAGCAGACGCTTTTATCCAAAGCAACTTACATTTACATTTAGTCATTTAGCAGACGCTTTTATCCAAAGCGACTTAAAATTACATTTACATTTAGTCATTTAGCAGACGCTTTTATCCAAAGGGACTTAAAATTACATTTACATTAAGTCATTTAGCAGACGCTTTTATCCAAAGGGACTTACATTTACATTTAGTCATTTAGCAGACTCTTTAATCCAAAGCGACTTACATTTACATTTACATTTAGTCATTTAGCAGACTCTTTTATCCAAAGCGACTTACAATAGTCGAGGAGACAATGAAGCGGTAAATAGCCGATATTAAACTCATATCTGAAACTGTATACACTTCCTTTACCAGACTGTTAAATATGATAAATAAAGAACAGAAATTATTCATAAATAAAGATAGTAATAGCATGGTATTTGCAGAAGAAACATTTAACACTTATATATATATTTTTATATTAAAATATTGAATTACTACCAAACTACATGTGAATAATACTACGATATTACAGTAACATGAACAAAAGTGATCATGTATTGGTGATAACATGTTTTATGATCGCGCATGCGCAAAGCCACGCCGACACAAATAGGTGAAAGGTCATACTAGTGATCTTCAGTATTCAATATCAATATGAAAGACTTTATGATGTGTTACAGTGTTTTTGTGTATAGGTTTAATCATACACACAATAAAAGCACAAAACATTTATTTTGTGCAGTTTTAATCAATTGCAATAATCTCAATAGATGTGTGCTTCACGCGACGCTGCTCAGAGTGACATCAAATATCGCGAGAGTTGATCAAAAGCACTGAGAGTACGCTGATGTCGCGAGAGTGTGATGTCATCCTGTGACCGCAGCTCTGTCTGAGGTAAAACAGTTCCAGATTTCTGACAGTCAGAAACATACCATAATTATAAATAATAATAAACTATTTATCACAACACGTACGGTAACTTTACATATACGATGTATGAATTAACCTTTAAGGTGTTTCAACTCAAATACAAACGCATTTATTAGAGGTAACATTTAAAGTGGGGTACACTGGTTATTTATTTACTTTAAATTAATATTAAACGATATAACAACAGATTTCCTGTCATAGTTATGACAAACTACTCAGATTAAAACTGAAATAAAAGTCAATAATGTTAAATGTTTTAAATCTTTCTGCATTTTTCTTCGTGGTGAATAAACAGTAAAAACATTTGTGTTACATAAAGTGTAAAGTTATGTGTGATACTGATCATTTTAAACAATAATAATTATAATAATAATAATAACAAAACTGACCTCTCCGTGCTGTGAACAGCGCCGCCATCTTGGCTCAACCGAGTCTTTACGCAACTGAGCTCCGGTGCAGTCACGTGACAATGCACCGGAAGTAACACACACACACACACATACACACACACACACACACACACACACACACACACACACACACACACACACACAAACACACACACACACACACACACACACACACTATAAAGTCTTATTTATCGTAATTAAAATAAATAAACATTAAATGTTTTTAATGTATGTGCGAGTCAATGCATCCACATATAAATCTAAATGTTAACAATGCAGGATATTTTTGAAATGTTGACATGATTATTACATTAAGAATATTTAAAGTTTAAATGATCCTTTATATAAATAGTATGTGTCATGTTAACAATGACACATGACATCAACGAGAACTAAAATAATGACATTAATTTTTAAAAAGATAAGGAATTAAGATCAGTCGAGTGTTGTTTATTTAAAACATGTTTATTATTGTCATGATAAAAAGTCTGTTGTGTATTGTGAGGAGGAGGAGGAGAGGATGCTGGTTGCTAGGTTACACTGCTGCACATGATCACTGTTTGGCAGCCGTCAGGTTGAAGCATCCGCGCTGGTGAAACTGCATGTCTCTCACACGACGCATGGACTGAATCTGAGGCTGGAAAGCGCAGAACTCGTTGTAGTGTCTGTAGTCGCCGCACTCAAACAGATACTGGTACCCTCTGTATCCCGGGTACTGGTATCCCACCCAACTTCAAATGAAGAGAGACTTGTTTAGAATGCGACAAAGTTAACATTGTGCATTTCAGATTTGGTCGATACTCACGCTCCTCCGGGTACCCTCACGCTTCCCACTCTGTCGCAGAAGCCGTGGGCCCATAGGGTGGGCACATCATCCTCGTGGATCTCCATCTTGTTGCCCTGGAAGTCAGACAGCTCAAACAGGCAGATCTTGTGTTCGGTGGGGTCCTGGAATATCAGGAAAACAAGTGAGCGAGATACCAACAACCGAGGCCGTGAAACGGAATGCGATTCAGTGTGGCGCAGGAGTGGTGCCATACCATGCGGATCGGTCTGAGGGACATGAGACAATCACTACGGTAGCTGTTGGACCAGGTGTCCCAGCGAGGATACTCGCCCTTCTCCAGGATGAACATCTCACCACGGAAGTTAGTCTGCTCGAAGGCGACAAAACTGAAGACATGGGCAGCGCCGACAGAGGATGGAAACACGTGGACGAGGGGAAAAAGAGGAGCGAAGGGATAACAGCATGAGAATGAAGAACAAACACTACCAGCATGTTAGAAAAGATGTGACCATTGGGGTCCGTGAGTCATCAGGGACTATCCAAGGTTTAGCTACATCCTCTATGTTTTTCCCATCCACATAAGACATTATCCATTGGTCTGAAACTTACGGTCCGCACTCGACAATGATACTGCGAACTCTGTCCATTCCTCGCTCGCAAACGTTCATGCATTCATTCTGCACCTCCATCATCCTGCCCTGAAAGTTCTCCTGGTCAAACAGGAAGATCTGCAGGGGTTTGAGAAGTGAAACACTTTTTAGTATTTGCAACTACATATAATGAGAAAGCTAAGCACCAAAACATGAAAACTCACTCTGTACTTTCCCGTCATTCCAGGATCTCCGGTCTTGGTTGCCTTACTGCTGGCAGCGGGGACTCCCTTGTCTTTGGCATAGGTGCCCTGGTTGGAGGACTTAGTTTGAGACATGATGAACGGGTTCTGTAAAGAAGAAATCGTGAGGTCTAAATGTGTGAGGATATTTTAAACATCCATACAGGGCCTGTTTGGTGAAACAGATCAGGTCTGAATGGAGAAAGAATGACATATGATTGGGTTGGACTTCAATACCCAAATACAAAAATGAGCTTGACATCTGACTGCATTGAGCAGGTTGTGCAGGACTCTGTTTGGAAACACTTCTGGATGCGTTGGCTGGACTCTTACCTGCTTGAGTACAGCTGTGCCGTGCTGGGTTTGCTGGCTCGTGCTGGCCCCCTCTGACCACTGCTCTACCTTTTATACCCTGGCAAGGGGATCGTATAGGGGCTTGGCTTACAATAGAAAAACCCTGTCATCAGAGTTCGTCTGTGCCAAAGGCGCAGGGTCATCCCACAGCCTAGAAGGCTCTCCCCGCAGTGCCTGTAAGCATTTTACAGTCAATGGAAAGCCCTGACAGTGGCGCTTTTGCCTGAGAGCCAGCCTCTGTGCGTATGGAAGACAGGTTTGCTCAGGTCAAAGGTCAAGCTCAACCTTATTACTCTGCTCTCCAACTCTGACACGTGTTGATGTCTGCTAGTAATTTACCCTGATGTAAACAGAAGCGTTGCGAAACAACAGTATAAAATGAATGAAAATAAAAGATATGCCATTAATTCTTATATAATGCAACTTATAGCATTGTTATTTATTGGCTAAAAGAAAGATTACACATGACTCATTTAATTTATAAAATTGTGTAATATTACATGTGCACTACGCATGTGGGATAAATGCAGGTTCAGGTTATGTAATAGAAAGAAATCAAATGGAGCCCACAAATCCTGAACATTTATTTCTATATTCTTTTTCTATACGAATTATCTGTCCAGCCAGTGTTATGTAATCCTTTAGTACTGTATTTCTATACTTTCATGCAAATTTTCACTTTGAAGATTTTTTTTAAACAGATCATGTATTTTACTACACTACATCTTATAAATACATGTTTTAGTTTGTTTACCTTTTAATACGGACTTATAAAAAATTACTTATTTGTTTCATGAAGTTTATTTATTTAAAAAATGCGGATGTATTAGGTTTTAAAACTTACTAATTACTTTATTAATGGTAAAACAATGGATAATAATATATTTATAAACAGTGGAGTACAACATATGATGAATGCTTTATGAAGCAGAGCAGACGTCAATAAAAGTACAGACAGAATAAAGTACAGATAGTTAAAGGTAAAAACCTATTTTACAACACTCTTTGCAGTGTATCATCTAAAGGCACGGTATGAAATTGAATCACACAATAAAATAAATCTATACTTCTGTTTTAGATTGATTTGTTTTTTTAAATAGTTTACTGTGTTTGCAGAAGACAGTTTTTCAGGTGGAATCTTTTCTTATGGAAATTATAATTTGTTAATTATTTGAATGTTGTTTATTTTAATTGATTTATTCATATCTATTTTTTTGCATTCTTTTTTTGTCTCAACATTGGGCAAAATAATTGTAAGAGTGTAATCGAGCAGCTCTTTTCAGGTGAGAACTTAATTGAAATGTAAAATCAATGATTCAGAGGGTAAAACTCAAACCATTTACAAAGTAAAATGCAGTGTTTGAAGTTGAACCGTTGACTGATAACAATCACTGTGCGATACAAGAAAGCCACATCTTCTCATCTTCTACATAGTGCCGTCTCAGATAACCATCCATCTTCTACATGTATGACCCATGCGTCCATGGCAAAATTGTAGTGTTTGCATTTCAACAATCGTATAGGTTTAACCCCTCGATTGTCAGGTGGACAATACCAAGCCCCTCCCTCCATGCTGACCCAGGGTTTTTACTGGGCCCTTTGCCAGGGGAGGCTTTAAAAGGGTAGATGCACATGCCAGCCTCCACTCTCACATCAGGACGTCCCAGGGCATCGAAACGAGGTGAGTTCTTCTTGCTTCAGCTCTCCGGCCCACAGATATGTATATCCTCATCACCTCTTCCTTCAAATACAAGCGCCTGGCATCAGACCTCATGTTTACCCGAGGTTATGTTCGTTGTCACCCGTGTGATTTCCATGTGTTCCGCTTGCTCCTGACAGTGATGTTTGAGAACATGATTTCTGTTTGTTATCATCATGACAAGTCTGCGATGATGTTTTTTTTCATGTGCTTGTACCAACTTGCTGTTTGTTTTGGACACAGACAAGATGACTCACAATTGCACCAAGTTCTCTGGCCATTGGAAGGTGTGTTTATTTGCAACTGTCTCACTCTTAACCGTTCCAAAAATGTCTTTAATTGTGACCCTTGAAATCATCTTTAAAGGTGACCAACCTCTGTATTCTAGATCATTGTGTACGATGAAGAATGCTTCCAGGGTCGCCACCACGAGTTCACCTCAGAGTGTTTTAACGTCATGGAGTTTGGGTTCGAGAGTGTGCGCTCCCTGAGAGTCGAGAGCGGAGCGTGAGTAATTTCTCACATATATGAACCCAAAAAGAACTTGTTGGCTTGGTTGTAAACTGCCTGTGTTTGTCTACAGGTGGGTGGGATACGAGCACGCATCCTACCAGGGTCATCAGTTTGTCCTGGAGCGTGGAGACTACCCACAGTGCGATGCCTTTGGTGGAAGCAATGCTTACCACATCGAGAGGATGACCTCCTTCAGGCCCATCTCCTGTGTTGTATGTTCAAACCCTGTTTATTTATTTCATGTGGTATTTCGCAATGAATTGGTTTTACTTTCTACTTTTACACAACGGAGATGTATTGATTGACAGTTTATGTGTGTCCACACAGAACCACAGAGAGAGTAGAATGACCATCTACGAAAGGGAAAACTACCTGGGCCGTAAAGGAGAGCTGAGCGACGATTACCCTTCTCTTCAGGCCATGGGATGGTGCCGCAATGAAGTGGGTTCTATGCGTGTTCAGTCCGGAGCGTGAGTATCTTTCTCTCATCTGGTCATGGACATAAACTATGCCTTTATTCCAGTTTACTTACCCCCAAATGTTCACAGGTTTGTGTGCTACCAGTACCCTGGTTACCGTGGATACCAGTACATTATGGAGTGTGATCGCCACTGTGGAGCATACAAAAACTTTAAGGAGTTTGGCTCCCATTGCCAGACCCCTCAAATTCAGTCCATCCGACGTATCCAACAGTAACTTCCAGCACCACCACAGCCAGCCCCCAACCCCCCCTTCAAATCTCTCATGCCCCTTTCTGCCCGATGCAAAATAAACTGTCTTTGTTAAACTTACTGATCTCTTGTTATACAGATGTGTCAAGAAAGGTTCATTCATTGAAGACTCAAAGTAAGCTGGTTAAAAACATATATTAACTTATGAAAATGAAGAAATAAAGCAAACGGGATTACAATAAATAGTTGAAATGTACTGTGAAGGGTAGAGTTCTGTCCCTGTGTGGCATTAGTGATGATGTCATGCACTGGCATTCATGTTCAGCCAGAGGGAGCAATAACCCTAAAGGCCCATGATCACAGACAGGACAAACCTGCCATGCCACAAACAGGTTTATTGAGAAAATAACATGTATTTATAATGCATCTCAATGTAAAACATGTCTCAACCGGTCTGAGAGTTTCTGTTATCTTATATCAGATTTTCCGGAACTGAAAGAACAAACCCAAACAAGAAACAACATTTAGCTGTTTTGTCGATGCGGTGTTGATAAAAGAGGTGGGATGTGATTACACAAGATTCTTGATAAAGATAACATTAACAAAACGTCTCAAAAAATTCATGAATCCTATGGGGTAACCCTAGAACATGAATATTAATTACATACAGTGAAGTTCATCCACGAGGCCATACGCATTAGTGGAAGACTGCACTGATGTCTATATATATATATATATACATATATATTATGACGTCACCACACGCTCCAGAAAGGTTACTTAGCAACGTCAAAACATTATCATTTTCATTCAGGACGTAGACTTTTACCATAGTTGATTTAGTAATTCTTCTTTAACAGACAAGAATTAATATTGTTTTAACTATGATTTAAAAAATGTTGCTATTGTATTTAATTAGATGAATAATGAACATTATAGTGGAACCAAGGTAACTTATTTGTAGTAAAACTGTGAATTTACAAACGCTGCTCCTCCGCACGGTTCCCACACTTTACTACAATAAAAATAAAAAAAATTCTTTATTCATTCAAACAAAAATGTGATAATACACTTATTTAGTAATGATTCCCGCTCCACCTCATTGAGCTGCTCCAGCACCTGGTTTTGCTGCTTCAGTGCCAGGAGCTCCATTTGCAGCCCAAATGCCCGGTTTGGCAGCTCCAGTTTCGGGATTTCTCTGCTCCAGTGCCAGGGTTTCTCTGCTCCAGTGCAAGGGTTTCTCTGCTCCAGTGCAAGGGTTTCTCTGCTCCAGTGCAAGGGTTTCTCTGCTCCAGTGCAAGGGTTTCTCTGCTCCAGTGCAAGGGTTTCTCTGCTCCAGTGCAAGGGTTTCTCTGCTCCAGTGCCGGGGTTTCTCTGCTCCAGTGCCGGGGTTTCTCTGCTCCAGTGCCGGGGTTTCTCTGCTCCATTGCCGGGGTTTCTCTGCTCCAGTGCCGGGGTTTCTCTTCTACAGTGTGGGGTTTTCAATGCTCCAGTGTCTGGTTTTCTCTGCTCCAGTGCCAGGGTTTCACTGCTCCAGTGCCGGGGTTTCTCTGCTCCAGTGCCGGGATTTCTCTTCTACAGTGTGGGGTTTTCAATGCTCCAGTGTCTGGTTTTCTCTGCTCCAGTGCCAGGGTTTCACTGCTCCAGTGCCGGGGTTTCTCTGCTCCAGTGCCGGGGTTTCTCTGCTCCAGTGCCGGGATTTCTCTTCTACAGTGTGGGGTTTTCAATGCTCCAGTGCAAGGGTTTCTCTGCTCCAGGTCCGGGTTTTCACTGCTCCAGTGCCGGGGGTTTCTATGCTCCAGTGCCGCGGTTTCTATGCTCCAGTGTGGGGTTTTCACTGCTCCAGTGCTGGGTTTCACTGCTCCAGTGCCCCTGTTTCTCAGCTCCAGTGCCGGGTTTACCAGCTCCAGTGCCGGGGTTTCCCAGCTCCAGTTCCGGGTTTTCTGAGCTCCGGTTCCGGGTGTTCTCAGCTCCAGTTCCGGGTTTTGCAGCTCCAGTTCCGCGTTTTGCAGCTCCAGTTCCGGGTTTTCTGAGCTCCAGTTCCGGGTGTTCTCAGCTCCAGTTCCGGGTTTTGCACATCCAGTGCCGGGTTTTGCAGCTCCAGTTCCAGGTTCTCTCAGCTCCAGTGCCGGGTTTTGCAGCTCCAGTGCCGGGTTTTGCAGCTCCAGTGCCGGGTTTTGCAGCTCCAGTTCCGGGTTTTGCAGCTCCAGTGCCGGGTTTTGCCGCTCCAGTTCCTGGTTTTGCAGCTCCAGTTCCGGGTTTTGCCGCTCCAGTGCCGGGTTTTGCTGCTCCAGTGCCGGGTTTTGCCGCTCCAGTGCCGGGTTTTGCAGCTTCAGTTCCTGGTTTTGCAGCTCCAGTGCCGGGTTTTGCAGCTCCAGTTCCGGGTTTTGCAGCTCCAGTGCCGGGTTTTGCCGCTCCAGTGCCGGGTTTTGCAGCTCCAGTTCCGGGTTTTGCCGCTCCAGTGCCGGGTTTTGCTGCTCCAGTGCCGGGTTTTGCAGCTCCAGTGCCGGGTTTTGCAGCTCCAGTTCCTGGTTTTGCAGCTCCAGTGCCGGGTTTTGCAGCTCCAGTTTCGGGTGTTCTCAGCTCCAGTTCCGGGTGTCTCAGCTCCAGTTCCGGGTTTTACCGCTCCAGTGCCGGGTTTTGCAGCTCGAGTTCCGGGTGTCTCAGCTCCAGTTCCGGGTTTTGCCGCTCCAGTGCCGGGTTTTGCAGCTCCAGTTCCGGGTTTTGCAGCTCCAGTTCTGGGTTTTGCAGCTCCAGTGCCGGGTTTTGGAGCTCCAGTTCTGGGTTTTGCAACACCAGTTCCGGGAGTCTAGGCTCCAGCTCCGGGTTTTCTGAGCTCCAGTTCCGGGTTTTGCAGCTCCAGTTCTGGGTTTTGCAGCTCCAGTTCTGGGTTTTGCAACACCAGTTCCGGGAGTCTAGGCTCCAGTTCCGGGTTTTGCAGCTCCAGTTCTGGGTTTTGCAGCTCCAGTTCCGGGTTTTGCAGCAGGTCGGCCGCTGGGAGGAAGTGCAGCTCTCAGAATTTCACTTCACGACGCGCTGTGGACCTCAGCCCACACAGAACACAGAACACAGAACACAGAACACAGAACACAGAACACAGAACACAGAACCTCTCGTGGATTCCCACTCGGATTAACCGCAGGGAACTGCGCTGGTTCTCCTCGGGTCCAAACGCGTTCAGACGGATGTTGTGTTCGGTGAACGATGTCTGAAGAGATGAAGACTTGGATCCACGAGCCCAACACGGATGGAAAATCTCACATTCTCTTCTGTCTCGACCATCAGGACTGAAGCGATCTTCTGCTGGACTGAACCACATCTGGAGATCCGGACTGGACCCGTGGAGACGGACTTCGGGCTTTACAGAGACGTCGTGTCGTGTTGTTTCAGCTGTGAGATGTGCACGTGAAGTTCCGCAGCACACGTTTATATCGATTAAATTTTATTCATTTCTATTCTAGTGACGGAACCACGCGCTGTGGAATCATCTCGGTTGGGCTTTAAGGAAAAGGAAACTCGGATTGCTTGACTTCACCCCCCCCCCCCTCATGTGCAGAGTAGAAATATTTCAACATTTTTGTGTAGAGTTAAACACTCACACTTACATCACACGTGACACTAGTGTGTGTGTGTGTGCGTGACAGATGTTTAGACTTCTGTTCTCCAGCTGAAGAAATGAGTTAATGATATTTCCTTGACATCCCATCATAGAATCTGATCAGTGATCAGGGAATCTCCGATCTGCTGTTATAAGATCATCGATACTGATGGATGGATTTTTAAAGGCTGGGATGGAACTCGATTCTTAGCTTTTTAGTTCAAGTCTTTGTTTTATATCCAGCACGTGCAGCTGTCAGTTCTACTCATCAGCACGCGCTGTGGGCTGATTCTATAGAAGAGAAAGTGTGGAATAAACTCTTCTTCATCTTCATCTTGAGTTATTCTGAAGATCTCCGGAACTCTTAAGACATTCACAGAGACTAAAGTAAAGAACCCAGTTCTTCATCCGTCTCAGACACGAGCACGACCTTAGAGCCCCCTGAAGAACCCTGTGAAGAACCCTGTGCAGAACCCCCTGAAGAACCCTCTGGAGATACCATTAAGGAACCCTCTGAAGAACCCCCTAAAGAACCCTTTGGAGGACCCTCTTTAGAGAACCCTGTGCAGAACCCTCTGAAAAACCCTTTGGAGGACCCTGTGGAGAACCCATTAAGGAACCCTCTGAAGAACCCTGTGCAGAACCCCCTGAAGAACCCTGTGGAGAACCCTGTGCAGAACCCTCTGAAAAACCCTTTGGAGGACCCTGTGGAGAACCCTCTGGAGAACCCCCTGAAAAACCCTTTGGAGGACCCTGTGCAGAACCCTCTGAAAAACCCTTTGGAGGACCCTGTGGAGAACCCTCTGGAGAACCCATTAAGGAACCCTCCGAAGAACCCTTTGGAGAACCCCCTGGAGAACACATTAAGGAACCCCCTGAAGAATCCTCTGGAGAACCCATTAAAGAACCCTCTGGAGAACCCATTAAGGAACCCTCCGAAGAACCCTTTGGAGAACCCCCTGGAGAACACATTAAGGAACCCCCTGAAGAATCCTCTGGAGAACCCATTAAAGAACCCTCTGGAGAACCCATTAAGGAACCCTCCGAAGAACCCTTTGGAGGACCCTGTGGAGAACCCATTAAGGAACCCCTGAAGAATCCTCTGGAGAACCCATTAAAGAACCCTGTGGAGAACCCTGGAGATATTTCCCTGTGTTCTAAGTCACCATGACAGATATTTGACCCAGTTTGTGTGAGGAGAACCGATGCTCGTCATCATCACGCTTGGTCTCGCGCTTCTCTTCGGTTGACGCGTCATCAGCGCTGCTCTCACGGCTGCTTGTGGTACCGAAAGCGACTCGGTTCGACCCCAGAGGGCTCGAAGATGGCGGACCTCGAAGCGGTTCTCGCCGACGTCAGTTACCTGATGGCGATGGAGAAGAGCAAATCGACTCCCGCGGCCCGGGCGAGCAAGAAAATCATCCTTCCCGAGCCCAGGTAACCGAACCCGGTCACTTCTGCGGCTGCGACGGGCTTTAAACGTCGTTGATTTCCGCCTGTTGTCGTTAGCTATCGTCACAGGACCGTTAGCGTGACGTCACAGGACCGTTTGCATGACGTCACACGTCGGCTTCTCACTCGTAATATCGGGGAGTGACGTCACTCTGGTGTGAGAGCAACACAAACACACAACATTTGTCACACTGTCGTGCAGATATCAATGTGTAGTGTTGTGTAGTGTTGTGTAGTGTTGTGTTGTGCAGTGTTTACAGATGTGAAATAAGCAGTTACACAAGTGTTGTGTAGTGTTGTGTTGTGTTGTGTTGTGTAGTGTTGTGTAGTGTTTACAGATGTGAAATAAGCAGTTACACAAGTGTTGTGTAGTGTTGTGTAGTGTTGTGTAGTGTTGTGTAGTGTTGTGTTGTGTTGTGTTGTGTAGTGTTGTGTTGTGTAGTGTTGTGTAGTGTAGTGTTGTGCTGTGTTTACAGATGTGAAATAAGCAGTTACACAAGTGTTGTGTAGTGTTGTGTTGTGTTGTGTTGTGTAGTGTTGTGTAGTGTTGTGTAGTGTTGTGTTGTGTTGTGTTGTGTTGTGTAGTGTTGTGTAGTGTTGTGCAGTGTTTACAGATGTGAAATAAGCAGTTACACAAGTCTTGTGTTGTGTTGTGTTGTGTAGTGTTGTGTAGTGTTGTGTTGTGTTGTGTTGTGATGTGTAGTGTTGTGTTGTGTTGTGTTGTGTAGTGTTGTGCAGTGTTTACAGATATGAAATAAGCAGTTACACAAGTCTTGTGTTGTGTTGTGTTGTGTTGTGTTGTGTAGTGTTGTGTTGTGTTGTGTTGTGTTGTGTTGTGTTGTGTTGTGTAGTGTTTACAGATCTGAAATAAGCAGTTACACAAGTCTTGTGTTGTGTAGTGTTGTGGTGTGTAGTGTTGTGTAGTGTTGTGTTTACAGATGTGAAATAAGCAAGTTACACAAGTCTTGTGTTGTGTTGTGTTGTGTTGTGTTGTGTAGTGTTTACAGATGTGAAATAAGCAGTTACACAAGTCTTGTGTTGTGTAGTGTTGTGTTGTGTTGTGTAGTGTTGTGCAGTGTTTACAGATGTGAAATAAGCAGTTACACAAGTCTTGTGTTGTGTAGTGTTGTGTTGTGTTGTGTTGTGTTGTGTTGTGTTGTGTTTACAGATGTGAAATAAGCAGTTACACAAGTCTTGTGTTGTGTAGTGTTGTGTTGTGTTGTGTTTACAGATGTGAAATAAGCAGTTACACAAGTCTTGTGTTGTGTAGTGTTGTGTTGTGTTGTGTTGTGTAGTGTTTACAGAGGTGAAATAAGCAAGTTACACAAGTGTTGTGTTGTGTTGTGTAGTGTTTACAGATGTGAAATAAGCAGTTACACAAGTGTTGTGTTGTGTTGTGTTGTGTTGTGTAGTGTTTACAGATGTGAAATAAGCAAGTTACACAAGTCTTGTGTTGTGTAGTGTTGTGTTGTGTTGTGTTGTGTTGTGTAGTGTTTACAGATGTGAAATAAGCAGTTACACAAGTCTTGTGTTGTGTTGTGTAGTGTTGTGTTGTGTTGTGTTGTGTAGTGTTGTGCAGTGTTTACAGATGTGAAATAAGCAGTTACACAAGTCTTGTGTTGTGTAGTGTTGTGTTGTGTTGTGTTTTGTAGTGTTGTGCAGTGTTTACAGATGTGAAATAAGCAGTTACACAAGTCTTGTGTTGTGTAGTGTTGTGTTGTGTTGTGTTGTGTAGTGTTGTGTTGTGTAGTGTTGTGCAGTGTTTACAGATGTGAAATAAGCAGTTACACAAGTCTTGTGTAGTGTTGTGTTGTGTAGTGTTGTGCAGTGTTTACAGATGTGAAATAAGCAGTTACACAAGTGTTGTGTAGTGTAGTGCTGTGTAGTGTTGTGTTGTGTAGTGTTGTGTTGTGTAATGTGGTGCAGTGTTTACAGATGTGAAATAAGCAGTTACACAAGTGTTGTGTTGTGTTGTGTTGTGTAGTGTTGTGTTGTGTAGTGTTGTGCAGTGTTTACAGATGTGAAATAAGCAGTTACACAAGTCTTGTGTAGTGTTGTGTAGTGATGTGTAGTGTTGTGTTGTGTAGTGTTGTGCAGTGTTTACAGATGTGAAATAAGCAGTTACACAAGTCTTGTGTTGTGTAGTGATGTGTAGTGTTGTGTTGTGTTGTGTAGTGTTGTGCAGTGTTTACAGATGTGAAATAAGCAGTTACACAAGTGTTGTGTAGATCCTTCAGGACTTACTGAGACCCAAGGGCTCTCCTCACCTGTAGAGGACATCAGGACGTGTGGTTTTATTTAAGTTCCTTCTCTCTCAGATCTCACCTTCATTGTTATCTTCTAGAGCAAACACTGCTTTAGTGTCACTGCTCGTGTTGTTATTTGGCATATTTCTGCCACTTATTGACACAACGTGTTGTAATAAATGTACGGCGTGCTCCTGGTAACCAGAAGCCTTTAGGCCGGTTTACAAGACGTTGTGTTTTGGATTTTCATGGCATGCTCATCTCATGCAGTCACCATGGCGACGGCCGGAGGTTTATAATGTATAGCGTGTATTTCTACACAATGAAGGTTTTATTGTGAACATGTGGCTCAATATAGCAAGAATGCAGAGGAACGTAACGGAATCTCAATACATTTATATAGAAACGCGACCCTTACGTGTGAATCGGGAACAGATCTGTGTAAGGCAGACTTGTAGGCCAGAGATTGAGACGCCACGGAGCACTCTTGAGTGATTTTTTGCTGTCTCTGTGTTCGTTTCAATTAGCATCCATTAACATTTCAGGCAGTGGTTGTGGTTTTATTGTTCTTGTTTAAGTGGACATTAGGATCAGAAATGTCATGCAATGAGAAATCCAAAATCTACCATTTATTAAGTCCAGTGTTGTTTTGTTATAAACGTTCTTTAAATGATCCTTTTTTTTACATCCTAGGTTGTCACGAGACGCATTATGTAATAATAAGCTTTTAACTGACGTGATATATCTGAAAGTACATTCTGAGGATTTTTTTGAGGAGTAAATCTCATTTTAAACTAAGAATACCTTAAGTATTCTTGATCTGGTTAGTTTGATTGCTTATCCCTGTAAATGACGTACAAATAGTGAGCCAAAGGCACGCGTTAACCTCTGTGAGCGCTTTTCTCTATTCTTGATTTGTTTAGACTATATAAACGTGTCAGAGCATCTAATCCTTCATTTGTTGGCGTTTTGAAGAGCTTGTAGCGTTAGCGAGGCCATTTGTTCTGTCTGGTGGGATCTGGAGTCGTCCAGCATCAAAACACAGGCAGCAGAAACTACTGGCAAGATTCATTTATGGTTAATCATCTCCCTTCCTACGCCAAAGCTAATATAAACATCTCTCCCGGGCCGGAATGATGCATGTGCCGGTGGGCTATTTAGCCTCCCCAGATGATGTTGGGATGTGTGGTACATTTCTGAAATGATAACGGTGCCTTTTCTGTTCGGCAAGGTGATAAGCCATACATCCGCTTCTCATTGTGATTAGTCTGCTATAGTAGCTCTGTTTGCTCTGAGGGATTACTGTAGTCCACAGTGGGACATTACGGCGGATCCAGTGAAAGCATTAGCCGTTGACATGAGCGTTCTCATCATTAGCAGTATTACAGGCTTCGTAAGCATCATGCCACTCCTAGCTGCTCCTAATGTCTAAAATATCCTTTTAACATTTGAGTTGTTTAACGTCATCTCTCATCGTGATGATCCGGGCCTTGTTATGTATTAAGCGAGCGTTGTCTTTCCAAAACCACAAATCAACGTCTGCCCAACTGAAGGCGTACATGAAATAAACAAACAGAAATGGAGCAGAAGATACTTTTACTTTGACGGCAGAGAAAGTTGCGCATTGAGATAGCAAAGGCGCGCTACATTCTCGCCGGGCCAGTCCTTAGCCCGCTGGCAGAGAGGTGAGATTTTGACAGCATGACTGGAAGTGTTGGAGGGGCTGGCAGGATTGTTTGACAGAGACACGAGTGAAGGAGACTGGAGATTGTTTAAGTCACGTACACGTTCGAAGGGGACGGACCGTGCCATGAGACTGATGAGATTGCAGAAAGAGAAAGAGATGAATGTGTCTGGTCGAATAGAGAAAGAGAGAGAGAGAGAAGGCGGCCACAGAGGGGTTGAGGATGTGGTGGTTGATTGCAATATCTCCTGTAAGGGTGCAATTCTTTTTTTTAAATGGAGTCCATTAGTCGGTGGCTTCTAACTCGATGGCACTCTTCAGATGCTAAAGGCTAGTTATGTGTCATAATAATGTTTGCTTAAGAATAAAAATGATGCCATGTCCGTGAAAA
The DNA here is from genome assembly GCA_033220385.1 of Triplophysa yarkandensis. Taxonomy (NCBI): domain Eukaryota; kingdom Metazoa; phylum Chordata; class Actinopteri; order Cypriniformes; family Nemacheilidae; genus Triplophysa; species Triplophysa yarkandensis. Next base: position 9,435,617 of record CM065658.1, on the reverse strand, counting down.
ACATTTTTATCATAAAAAAATGAAATTTGGTGTGTTTCTTAAAAGGCATTGAGGTTTTAGAAATGTAGGACTGGTGCAAATATGAATTCTTGTATGACATGGTTTTGAAAACTCAATTTAAAACGTTGACAATGTTTGATTTTAAATATATTTTATTTCAATTTAATGTCATATAATCATTTAATTGCAGCATCAGTGTATGAAATAATTATTGGCCCCTAAACTAGTCCCTCTTAGAAACGTAACCTCATTTTACCGGTTCTTTGTGTGTGTGTTAGTACCAGTGAAATTGATCTCTAAAGCCACAGATCCTAAAGTTCATGATAAAGTGAGTTCTGATCTTTAACAGAAATCAGATTTTTTGGGACTACAGAGAACGTCAGGATTGTAGTCATTCAGTTTATTCAGAGATGTGTCGTCAGAGATCCAGTACCGAATTACCCGTGATACACATGATGTCATCTCATCACTGATGATGATGCTATAACTGATTGATGAGTTGACCAATAAAAGTAGATAATCAGAGTTCATGTGAAGGTCGGTCTTAAAGGGTCAGGACCTACATACAAGTGTTTTCCAGACATGAGAAGTGACTGAAGCAACTGTATAAATAATCAAACTAATCATGCGTTATTTAAAGATTTAATGGCATTCATGGATAGGTGAGGACTCAAAAAATAAAATATTAAATATGTTCATTATGAATATATTTGTCACAATCTGAGTAACACTTTAATATAATATTACAAGTATTCATATATAAATATGAACATATAATACTTGGGCTTTTATTATATGTATTGGGTTCACCTTTATAAATGTTCCAGGTCACTCACTACATGGTTGTTTGCTCCAAGACAACGGGGGTGTGTTTAGGGACACCTGTATATCTCCAGACCTGCCTTGTGACTCAGTGGGGAGGTTATAATGGGGCCTTGGAGGGGGTGCTAATTGATTCAGTCTCCCAAACTTGCCGCTCATTAACACCCTCTCCCAGGGCAGCCTGGCAATGCCCTCCTTTGGGAAGCAACAGGAAGAGAAATCCAGCAGTTAGTTAGTAAAACTAAGACCAGGATCAGGGTGTAAAGGCAGAATTAAACAAGATTCTTAATACTTCTATCACGGGTTCACATAGATTGGATTTATTTAGATATTGTCTGAAAAACGATGTTACTGATAAATTATTTAATATTTGTATTTTATGCTTACAGTATTCGGAGCGTTATGCAGAAGTACTTGGAAGAACGGGATGAACTGACCTTTGACAAAATCTTCAACCAGAAGATTGGTGAGTTTTCTCAGTCCAGCATGTTTGTTTCAACAAGATTTATGCTGTGCAGAGGTTAAATCCGGACATTCTGATGGCCTCATTTCGAAAAATCTTGCGACACGCATGCTTAAGAAAACCACTGCTTTAGGAAATGGCTATTACTGTGGGAGAAGAAAGAATAATTCTTTGAAAAAGCGTCTAGAAATCACCACAGGCCCTCAAAGAGGACATATTAATCACCATGAAGTTAAATAAAGATCTTTTTCTCTTTTCTTATCATTTTGAGGAAAAGACAGCTCTCTGTTCTTTGTTATCACCCGCAGGCACGTCTGCTATCTCTTTGAGTCACCTGAACAATGAAACTCTTTGTCAAATAGCATGTTTTTTTAAATTTACATTTACATTAATTCATTTGGCAAACGCTTTCTTCCAAAGCGACAAGTATTATGTAGTGGCCAATTATCACTACATAGCAAGTGGGTGAGGTGTCTCGCTCAAGGACACTTCACTGATTGTCTGCTGACACTGGCATTGGAACCCTTAACCTGCCACCACCAGACCATAACTGACCACAAAGATGACGTCCCTGGCTGGGCACGTATGTTGTGGTTTCATGAATGCATATGACAAAATAACCTCAGGAACATAAAAGAATGAATGATTTTTCGTAATGTGTGAAGTCTGGGTTGAATGGGCACCATGGGAACACGCCAGCCAGTGCCAGATTTTGATTAACTTTAACTTTTACTTACTTCTGTGTCTGAAGTCCCATGTGAGGATCTGCACAAGATTCTCTCTCTCTCCTTCTCACGTTCTCTCACACTTAGTCTCATTGTGTTATGAGACTATACATAAGTTGTATTTAATGAATCTTTAATATTCATCTTGAGGAACAATCTACCCAAAAATATAAATTCTGTCATCGTTTACTCATTGTGCTGTCGTTTATGCAAGACTTTTCATTGCAGACACAGTCTTATGTCCGGGTCATACCTTCTCATATAATGAAAGTTATTTGTTTTCTGGTACATATATTTTTCCACCCTGAAGGTATTTTGTAAAAAAGGTCTGTCAGTGCTTGTTGTGTTGTAGATGCAGTTAGATTAGTTATGTGTTGTCTCAGTTACATCCGCTATATGGTTTGATTCGTGCATTAACCTTAGTAACCACAAGTGTAAAACACCATCATCTTTAGGCCTTTAAGCTATCGATCACTTTGAAGGTTAGGTTACACTTTAACTTCCATTTAATAACACTCATACAGCCATGTATTAAGTTTGTTATTTTGAAAGTATACTTTATATAATACATTCAGTGTCATAGGAGCAGGAGGATATGCTAACAGGAAAAGCTTAAAACATATTTAATTGTAGAAAAATCAACTCACAATGCTTTCTGGAGTTTAGGTTTATATATGTTAGACATTTTGTCATTATGATGTTTCTTTATTTAAATTTCTGCTAACATGTTTTTCCCCTTATGTTAAAGACACCTAAAATGAAAGAATTGAGTGTTTCCTTATAGTGATGTAACAATTTTATTGATTTGTGGTTTCCAATAGTTAAATTGATTCAATATTGATTCATTTTTTGGGAAACCTGTTTGTTACAAAAAATGTATTTGCAATGAGGCAAGGAAAAAAAGCCCCAAAATTTGGTGTTAAGAGGTTTTTCAATAATGCAAATATTTAAAATAGGTTGCAAATGTCTCGGGTTGTCTCTAAAGAAAGATGTGAAGCAGGAAACCAGAGTTCTCTGTGTTACCGCTAGTTCACCGTACTGAATTTGAATGACAAATGTCTGGTTTTGCATCCGACCAGTGGAAGCTGGTAATGACTCAAGGGGGTTGGTTGTGTATTCAACTATTCAACGGCTTCCTTCTCTCTCTCTCTCTCTCTCTCTCTCTAGTCTCTCTAGTCTCTCTCTCTCTAGTCTCTCTCTCTCTCTTTCTCTCTCTCTCTCTCTCTAGTCTCTCTCTCTCTAGTCTCTCTAGTCTCTCTCTCTCTAGTCTCTCTCTCTCTCTTTCTCTCTCTCTCTCTCTCTTTCTCTCTGTCTGGTCTCTCTCTGGTCTCTCTGTCTGGTCTCTCTCTCTCTCTCTCTGGTCTCTCTCTCTCTCTCTGGTCTCTCTCTCTCTCTCTGGTCTCTCTCTCTCTGGTCTCTCTCTCTCTCTCTGGTCTCTCTGGTCTCTCTCTCTCTGTCTGGTCTCTCTGGTCTCTCTCTCTCTCTCTGGTCTCTCTCTCTCTCTCTGGTCTCTCTCTCTCTCTCTCTCTCTCTCTCTCTGGTCTCTATGGTCTCTCTCTCTCTCTCTGTCTGGTCTCTCTGGTCTCTCTCTCTCTCTCTGGTCTCTCTCTCTCTCTCTGGTCTCTCTCTCTCTCTCTCTCTCTGGTCTCTCTGGTCTCTATGGTCTCTCTCTCTCTCTGGTCTCTCTTGTCTCTCTGGTCTCTCTGGTCTCTCTGGTTTCTCTGGTCTCTCGCTCTCTCTCTGGTCTCTCTCTCCCTCTCTCTCTCTCTCTGGTCTCTCTCTCTCTCTGGTCTCTCTCTCTGGTCTCTCTCTCTCTCTCTCTCTCTCTCTCTCTCTCTCTCTCTCTCTCTCTCTCTCTCTCTCTCTCTCAAGCTGGTTCTTTGATGAATAGATTAATGTGACGTGTAATAGTGATATCAGTTACGTAATGCAAAGAATTTTAAGGTTTGTTTAAGCCTTTGCGCTGTTGATGTCCAGCATGATAATATTGTTTAAAACTGTATGGTCGCTCATCACTTTACTAAACCATCTAGAGTTCCTGCAAATAACCCAATGATTTCATCAAGGAACTTCCTGCTGTGAAGACCCTACACTCGCTGTGATCTACTGTGATAGTCGTACCAGACCTAATAGGGAGCAACAAGTAGCTTTTACCATTAAAATTGCATGAGAAATGAATAGAAATGAATCTTGCTTAGCAGGAGGAGATCTAGTGTGCGACATGAGGTTGAAAAGGCCGGGCTCAGGGCTGTTTGTTGGATGAGAATGTGGTGATAATGGTGTGCCCTTTCAGTATATCAGACATATTTCTGGAACCATCTGAATAAGGCTATAAAATTTAAAGCTAATTTAAATTTGATATTTTATGAAAATGTCAAGCAAGCGTTTTTTTTCAGTAAGGTGTGAAGTGTTTGAGTGTGTCTTGGCTTTTCAGTTTCATTCCTAGAGGTCCAAGGTTTACAAAGTTTAGCCCAAACTTTCTGGATGTATATAAAACTTGACATTAGGAGCCTTTTAAGCAGTATAATTAGGGGCCTTTCTTATTGTATATCATGGCAAAGGTGTTTTTTTCTAGTCTGTGTCCATGCAAAGGGTGAATATTTCTATGGTGTCTGGAATCCTGCCCTTTTCATTGGTGGAAAATGCACAAGTTTTTTCCAAACATTGCTATGAATTCTTTCTTTCCCAGTGTGAAATATTTAGTAATTCATCTCTAACATACAGTTGGAAAAGAACGTCCCTTCTTTGATTGTCACACAAGCGTTGCATTTCACCTTTCACTGATGCCATTGTTCTCCATCTACACTTCAACATCTTATTTTCGTCTCTATTTCTCCCAGAACGTACACGAGAGATCTTATTGTGCACGTCCGAGGATTGATTGCCATTGATGCTTCACTTGTTCAAACATCTCATCCTGTTTAGGGGATCACGACTGTGTAATAAATTATGTGAGAAACGGGCAGGAGATAAAAAGCTATGTTTGGCGGAACAGGAGTGTGTATGAATATGTTTCAAATGGGATTTTAGTTTTGATCATCCCGTCCTCCCGATCCATTACACGTGAAGATGAATCGTCTGTGATGTTGGTACTGTGATAAGAAGATGCTGCACTGCAGTGTGGTTTGTCTCTGTCTCTCACTTTTCTAGCCTTTTTTTATCGCTGTTGGCCGGTTAGTGTGTTACAGTTTATAGCTGAATCTTGAAAATGAGATCTTGAACTACGCTTAAGAAATTGCCTGTGTGTATGGTTAAAGGAATAGATTCCGTTTTTTCGTATTCAACCTTTTCATTTCAAGAAAAAATTTAATTCACCTATTCAAAAACGTTATTATACAACAAATTTTGCAGACCCCGTTTACATATTTAAAAACCACCTTAAACCCCCTTTTCCCCTTATACCTGACCTTCTAATAAACCTCTTTCCTCGCATCCTCACTCTTTCTATCAAAAAAAAATAAAACACATAGCTCATGTGTTGTGTTTTCCTAACTAAGACTGGCGTTATTTCACTTATGTTTGCTTTGTAACCTCTTGTACTAAATGCTTCTTTTGTAAACCTCATTTGTAAATGACATTGGATAAAAGCATCAACTTAATGCCTAAATGTGATGTAATGACCATTTTATTGATTTAAAGTGTTCTGAAGCCAAACAAATGAATGAAACAGCCTTGACTGGAACACCTTTTGGTTTGTTTTTTGGTTTAAGCTTGTGATCGTCCGTGCCCTTTGCAGAAAGACAAGCTCGACATTCATCATAATGTCTTCTTAACTGTGTTATATAAAGACACTTCAGGCAAATTATTTTGGAGCACCGTGACAGGAAGTGAACGATATTTAAATTGAAGCTAAAATCATTTTGATGAATTATATAATTCTGTAAAATTGTGTTGCATCACTTTGGTAAGTTTAGGTGAATATTCAGCCGCGATATCTCCGCTGTAAGTCTTTGCATGGCTTGTAATACTCAACCAAATGAGCAGTGTCTTCATTTCCTGGCCTGCCCCCCCCCCTCCAAACCATCAATTATCACGAAGACTCCGCCCCCTCTTTATCCTCCGTTTGGGTTTCACGATGACAAGCCAGAGCTGTCAAAGGACACAGCACACCCTGTCCCTGAGGGACGCGTTATTAAAACCATCTCTTTCAAACGGTCTGCCTGTCGTTTATTTCGTGGCAATCCGTGTCGCTTTGATGCTGTTCTTGTGGCTCTTCTCTCAATGCTTTTGCTTCATCTATCCTCCTCCTCTATTCTCTCTCTCTCTCTCTCTCTCTCTCTGGTCTCTCTCTCTCTCTCTCTCTCTCTCTCTCTGGTCTCTCTCTCTCTCTCTCTCTCTGGTCTCTCTCTCTGGTCTCTCTCTCTGGTCTCTCTCTCTGGTCTCTCTCTCTCTCTCTCTCTCTCTCTGGTCTCTCTCTCTCTCTCTCTCTGGTCTCTCTCTCTGGTCTCTCTCTGGTCTCTCTCTGGTCTCTCTCTCTCTCTGGTCTCTCTCTGGTCTCTCTCTGGTCTCTCTCTCTCTCTCTCTCTGGTCTCTCTCTCTCTCTCTCTCTCTCTCTCTCTCTCTCTCTCTCTGGTCTCTCTCTCTGTCTCTCTCTCTCTCTCTCTCTCTCTCTGGTCTCTCTCTCTCTCTGGTCTCTCCCTATATCTCTGGTCTCTCTCTCTCTCTCTCTCTCTCTCTCTCTGGTCTCTCTCTCTCTCTCTCTCTGGTCTCTCTCTCTCTCTCTCTGGTCTCTCTCTCTCTCTCTCTCTGTCTTTTCTCTCTCTCTGTCTCTCTCTCTCTCTGTCTCTCTCTCTCTCTCTCTCTCTGGTCTCTCTCTCTCTCTCTCTGGTCTCTCTCTCTCTCTCTCTCTCTGGTCTCTCTCTCTCTGGTCTCTCTCTCTCTCTCTCTCTCTCTCTCTCTCTGGTCTCTCTCTCTGTCTCTCTCTCTCTCTCTCTCTCTCTCTCTCTCTCTCTCTCTCTCTCTCTCCATCTGTCTGAGTTCTGGAATGGATGTTTGAGAGTTTTGTGTTGCCTAGCAACTGCGGTTACTATGGGAACGCTGAATATATCCCATGTTTGCTTGGCAACCGGGAAAATGAAGTTAAAGGAGGAAATAGATGAATTTCAATGTAGATGATTCAAACGAAGTAGAGATATCATGAGATATAAACATAGATCCGTAACGGTAATTCCAGCCGTCCTCTTCCTGTCATCCGGCTACCGGTTCTGATTGGCCTGATTGATTGATGCCCATTAACTCTTTAGGATTCACTTTCTGTCTTTAGACTGGTCTGAGTCACATTGTGTGTAATACATATATATATATATATATATATATATACATGGGTGTAAATGTGCAAGCATTGCATTAATTCCTCGATCCACCAGCCTGTGTTAATTGCTAATTGTTGGTGCAATTAACTCTTCAGCTTTCACTTTCTATGTTTAGACTGGTTGCATTAAACATGGGTAAATGTCCCTGTTTTCTAGTAGTCATGTGATGAGCCTGAGTTTGTTATATATTGATGTGTTTCTTTGTTCCTGAGTCACGTTGTGAGTCAAATAGTGTGAGTAAAACATTATATATATATACACACACACACACACACACACACACACACACACACACACACACACACACACACACACACACACACACACACACACACACACACACACACATGGGTGTATATGTGCAAGCATTGCAGTAATTGACAATTCTTTGATCCACCAGCCTGTGTTAATTGCTATGGGATTTGGAGAATTAATTGGCCAGTCAATGTCATTATTTCCAGCCCACTTCCCCCCCCCTCTCTCTCTCCCTCTCTCTCTCTCTCTCTCTCTCTCTCTCTCTCTCTCTCTCTCTCTCTCTCTCTCTCTCTCTCTCTCTCTCCCCTCTCTCCCCTCTCTCTCTCTCTCTCTCTCTCTCTCTCTCTCTCGCTCTCTCTCTCTCTCTCTCCCTCTCTCTCTCACACCCTTTCCGGCCTACACTGTGCTTTTATATAGACCAGAGCTGTCATGTTAACCTCTGGGGATAAACACTTTCTTGTGATGCCAAAGGACTGCTCGTCTATTCATGTTGATGTCTGGATTGTTGGCCGTTTCATAAATCAGTTTTGTTGACTATGTATTAAGCATTTGAGGGCCATTATGATAAGGCTTGTTGTTTTGCAGTGTGTGTGAGTGTGTGTGCGTGTGCGTGTGAGTGTGTGCGTGTGTGTCTGTGTGTGTGTGTGTGTGTGCCTGTAAACTGTGAAGTATCAAACCCCGAAATTCATAATAAAGCAAGTTATTATTAGAACAATGATTTATTATGATGATATTATCAGTTTTTTCATCTGGTGAGGATTGTAGTATTCCAGATCAATCACTTAAAAAACTCAATTTGTGTTAAGTTGCTGTCTCAAAGGAGACCTTCCTGTACAGCAAGAAGCATGGTAGGTTTTGGAACAGAACCAAAATCCATACTTGAGATCCAGTGATGGTCCGCCTGCTCCAGTTGATCGTGTCTGCTCTGTGACCTCAGTGTGTGTCTTTCCAAGGCATTGTCAGTGCCGATCTTATATAAAAAACATTACTTGCATACCTTCATATTCGTTCTTATAATCTTTAACAGCTCGATGACATGCAAACATGTGCTTGTCCCATTTCACTCCAAGCATCTTTTCTAATTTATCGTCCAAATGTTCTTATCAAGTTTTTGATTCATGACCTGAATAATCCATGTGTTCCTAGCCCTTGCAACCACCCAGATTGGCTCTTTTGTGCGCCGTGACGTTTTTACAGAACCTTTGTGTCTTAGCTGGTCACCATGTTGTGTAGTCTCGGACTGTCCCTTCTTTTGTAGTTCTGCTGCTGTCTCTCATCCTCTGTTTGGTTTTGGCCAAATGCCCGTGTGGGTTTTTATTCCTGCGGGTTGTCGAGCAGCTATTTTCCCAGGGTTGTATCAGTGTACGTTTTATTGCTGCATAATGGCTGTGTTTATTCTGGTCGTGTGACACGGCTCTTTGGTTATAGTTTTACTACGGCTCTTAAAGAGTTAAATGGATCCTGTATTGTAGATCCTAGTGCGTCCTGTTGACTTTTGTTCCCACAGTTTAAATAGCTGTTTCACCGGAACGTCACGAACTTGTCCATGTGCACCTGTAGATGTTTGTGTGTTTTAAACTTATTTTCAAATGAAGCTTTTGACCTTTCTTCTACACATGACATTCAGACAGATATGACTGAAGATATTTCAACTGTGGGTGGCTTAAAAATCTTGCCATAGGTTCCAGGATGAGGATCTTTACAGAGCGTTTGGAATTTGGAAATGGTCCATCAAACTAAGCTTCATTTATAATCCATTTAAATGCACAGTATCTAGTTTGCTATATTAGCAAAAAATAAAAGTGATTTCAGACTTCAGTAGTTCTCAACTTTAACGATGAAGAACACCACATAATACATGATGTCACTGTGAAGTTGTGTTGGCATGTTTGGAAGCCTTTTATGGCAACATGGCCTTGGTTGCCAACTAAGGTTGTTTGTAAGATATAGTCATAATGAAATGTGTATTTCAATTTTCACTGCATGCTTTACTATTCTGTTTTATCAGGTTTTTTAAATACGTTACCTGGACTCTCACATATTCATTATTGTTATAAAAATCAGTCTATTGCTCCAGTGAGGAGGAATGTTTGGCTGCCGCACAACTTGACTTGTGCGCAACGCCTGTTAGACTGATTCATCAGAGTCATGATGCTTAAGACTATCAGAAGCTCTGGCTGTGGGTCTCCTTACTTTGTTGTTCTTCATCAGGTGGGGGACATCGCCCACTGTCCATTCAGCCAGCGCAGGGTGTGAAAAATCTGTTCGGATAGTAACGGCATTTCGTTCCTAATCCCAAGATGTGCTGTTCTTAATATTTTAATATTAAAGGTGGTGTGTGTGACAGAGGGTGGGTGAGCGCGTGTTAAATCAAACGTTGATAGTTGACACTTAAAATAAAGGCACACTTGTTTGCTGAGTCTTCGATGGGTGTGTGTCCGTGTGCTTAATGGGCTGTCCGTTTTTCCATGTTCCATCCTCATCCGCTTGTAAACATCATGAAGGCACTCACCTGTTTGAAGATGGGATGAAATAAAGACACATTAACCTGACACACTGTTTGTGGGTGATGATGGGAGATTTGCTCACATAAGTCTTCAGTGAACAGTTATGTAGGCCTGTGTGTGGGCTGTGTGGTTTGTGTTGCTAGTACACTCTTTTCTGACCAAACGCTTCCAGTTGGCGACCATAGGTTTGTGAGATCTTGATTGATGTACTGTGTAAACGCCTTATAGATTTTGCGGTATCCTCTAGCATTCTGAAAATAGCAACGCTAACAGTTTTAATGCCGTTATACCTTCACATTAAAACAATGCACTTATAAAGGAGACAAGTATTAAATGTTAAATATCATTTATTTAATGTCGAAAAACGACTTATGCGTGGGGGGAAAGATGGCGAATTGCACATCAAGTGACCTGGTCTTGAAAAAGAACACAACTTCTGCAGCTTCTATTTGTAACTAATACAAGTTGTTAATATTGTTGTGGATGTTATTTTGTTATGGTTTCAGTATAAGTGTTTGGTTTGGTTTTCAGTCTCTGGATGGTCTTTTATTATTCACGGTAATACCGAATAACAAGGTTTAATAGGGAGGAGGTTTGACTGTTTCAACATTTGGATACCGCCCAAGCCTACGCTCTCATTTGGTGTTTCACGGGAAGTGTCAAACAGCTTTCCTAGTGTTATGTTGGTGAATGATGACACAATTGTCATTTTAAAATACCAGGTGGATTTTTGATAGGGTTCTTTCCCTCAACCAAAAATTATCATTTAGATTTTCCTAAAATTAGAGCAATATATTTTTAAATGTAATTTCGTTATATTCAATGTGTAAATGCCCTAATTAAAATGATTTCATTTTTTAAAATCCGTTATTTTATATCTCAGTAACTGATCTGTTCATTTTTATTGACTTATACAAAGAGGGTTAAATTAAAATTATTAAATGGATTAATAATCTTTTAAATGGGAAAAATCTGTCATTTGTGTTTGTCTCATTGTTTAACAAGCACATTGTTTAAGCATATTGTTACATTCATTTGATGGTTACAAAAATAAATGATGAAGCCTTATCTTTTAACATAACTGAGTCATGTATTATACAAATTGAAATGAGCTAGCCACGTCTTACAACAATTTTAAGAATGTGATGCAAGGTTCTAGACTACAGACAAATGGCTGCATTTCGAGAGTATCTCTCCGGCTGATGGTTCATAGATAATTTTGCATTTTAGAAATGTATGGTGCAGAAATGTTATATTTTGCTAGAGGTGGGCCGGTTTGGTTTGGAAAGGGAGTAGCGTGAGTGCAAGCCGTGCCGAAATTGTAAAACAGAAAGCATGAAGTGAATTATGGACTTAAATTTCTCAGTGAGGTTCAGCTTTCACTGTAATACGCATCTTAAACACACATCACTATTATATGCAGATGTGTGTCTCTGCGCCCAAAGCTAGGTCAAATATTACTTGGCTCAGTGGTAATGCAATACTCTGTATAAAGATTGGCTATTGTACAGTATGGGAGGTTGATTTAAAGTCAGGTAGAGCTGTTTAATCTCATATTATCTCTTATGACTGAGTATCAGTTCATGCAGAGCGCAAGTCAAACACAGGTATGAAACCCAAGTTGAATATGTAGATCGATTATATTGTGCTGAGAGAGATCACTTTTGTGATTAAGCCTCGTAATAAGGGAAACTCATTCATTTGTACTGGCTTATTTCATGGTTTTAACATGTTTGCATGTAGTTTTATCTTGTCTCTTTTTGTTTTATCTTGCCTCGCTCGTCGACTATTAAATGAAGAGCTGGTGCCACCAACTGCAGAATTTGCCAGCTCTAGTCCAACCGCTCTTAAACGTTAATCTAGAGCCCTGTGTTGTCGGTTTTACTTTTATTACCATTAAACAAATCTACTTTATAATTATTTAGAAAGACTCTCATTGGATTTCCACTGGATCACAGTGCTGATGGGTTTGTGTTTTTGTGTATTTGGAGACTCCACCTGTACTCGTGAGATCTCTTTTTGAATTCAAAGTGCGATTAAGGGTAATCCATTAACTGAGTGACGTAAGCTGTAAAGAGTCGCAATATCGACAGCTTGGTGTTATCTGTTCCTCCCGATCACCTCAAAGGCCCAGAAAAACTCCCTTTTGTAAGAGAAAAGGTGATGAAACTTTGAATTTCAATATGATATTTATTTGATCCAGGACCAGCGGTTCTGCTGTACTTTAGAAGTGACTGTAAACAGCAGACAGCAGGAAGGAGTGGATGAGTGCCGGACAGATAACAGAAGGGAGGAAGAAAATGCTGGACAGATACTGAGAAGAGACTGGATTGGTGTTTCTACGACAAGCATTCTTATGGCTCATACTTTGGGTTTCAGATTAAAATGAGGAGGTGCTGAATTAGTAAAGACATGGTGTAAGTGTTGGTTTGTGCGAAAAAGGAATATGATGTTTATTTTTTGTAAGATATTTCCACTGTGATCCAATTAGAGCTTTCATTATCCTCCCTTTTTTAACAGCAGTAATCTGCTGGCAGTAAACCTACGCTCGAGTGTCTCTGAAACTGTCCTGCTAAGCTTTTATCATCACCTCTAGAAAAGCGTTTCTTCCCCTGGATGTTCTGTTCATCTCTAATCTCTTCTGTTTATAGCCTCTCTACTTCACACCTTCAGATCCCGTTTTACGCTCTGACTTTGCCCGTGTTTGTCCGTATGCTAGACCAATCAGATTTTCAGATGAGCAGAAGTCATTAGCTGCGCTTTGGCCCCTTTCAGTGCCTCTCTCCATCAGATTGAGGTCTGCTGTTGTTGCTATGGGAACAGCCTCATCTTTTCTGCGTGTGCTGATCATTTCCCTCCCTGCCATTTCATTTCATGAGCCCACAGTTGATGCTTGTAACTTTTAATGTGGAAACGACTAAAGATAAAGAAATCATTTTGATGGTAGCGCATCAAAAGGTCGAGGCAACGGGCCGATGGATGCATTTCTGAATTAGAGAAGTGACACATATCCTGTGATTATGGGTAAACCTCTTAACTGTAACTAATCCATAGTCCACAGGTTAGACTGCTGTTTTTATTATCATGTTTCTTATCCATCAAGAGTGTTCTCTGTCAGTTCTGTGCTGGGATTGGTCAGTCTGATGGTAGCCACCCTACAACATGACTGCTATAAATTAAAAGAAGATGGAAAAGAGTTGTGTTATTCCATCCGGCCGTTCCAAATACTGTGCGACGAAGTTTACATAAAAAGCTTTGCTTTGTGACTTGTCTGACGTCGCACAGACAAACCGCATCCACACTTCTTATTTAAAGTTAGAACACAGATATAATCCCCAAAAGATATACGTTTACTTACTAAATCCCTATAACTACAGGACAATCAATCGTCAATATTTTTCACTATAGTGTAAGGTTGGATATCCTTCGTGATAAAAAAAGCAACTACCCGTGTGATCTCTGTCGGTTTGGAGCTAACGCTCTTGCTTTATCATTTGTTCCACAGCTCTCTTTAGCGGGATTGCTTTCTGTAAATGAGTTGCATTTGGTGTATCTCACCCTTTGCCATGTCTTCTCTCACTCATTCTTAAGCATATGAGACTTTACATTAAACAGAAACAACATTTTGTGGTCTTTTATTTTATTAACATTTTTAAAAAATAACTTGTTTTGTTATATTAGATTAAATTCAACTTTATTGTCACTGCACATGTAACGTACAAGGCAACGAAATACAGTAGCATCTAGCCTGAAGTTGAATAAGCAGTAAGAACAGAATATATTTACAATAATTATACATATGAATCGTTGAGTAATGGTTTTACGTCCGCATGGTGATGCATCATGAAAACGATTATTTGCACAGCTCTATTGATTCATGACACTAAACGAAAAAATCATTGTGATGTTTGAATGAAGTTCATTTTTTGAGATTCTAATTCGATTTGTTTCTGAATCGAAGTGTAGTGTAGTTATACTATGCATTGCTTCTCACTGGTTTATCAAACACATCCTGATGTTCTATACCCATGACCTGGCTATTGATTTGGTTAGTAAAATAGTTCAGCTACTTCCCTATTTTAAAGCAAATGGTGTTATAACTTGCTGTTTATCTACGCATGAATGAATGTTGTTTACTGAAACCTCAATATAATTGCTTTTGTTTTTGTTTCACAGGCCCACTTTCTGCATTTAACTATATTTAAATCTATATTTACATTTTGTTTTAGCACTTTTATCTGACCATTCTCCTTTCTTCCTTCCCTGTGTCATCCAGGTTTCCTCTTGTTCAAGGATTTCTGCTTGAATGAGATTGATGAGGCCGTCCCACAGCTGAAGTTTTACGAGGAGGTAAAATTGATTTTATTTTTTACAAGCGCTCACTTTACAAAACAATGAAATCACTGGATTGTAGATGTATTTTTATTAAGCTTTACCAAAGTCTCTGGGTTTGCTCTGGGCATGTTGGTAATGACCTGTAATGACACGCTCTGGAGCTCATCCGTGGTTTTCTTCTCTTTTCCGGTTCAAGAACTCTGAGTTGTGTTTCAGATGATCTCTGTTTTGCCCATCAGATTAAAGAATATGAGAAGTTGGATTCGGAGGAGGAAAGGCTGACTCGAAGTCGACAGATTTACGACGTCTACATAATGAAGGAACTTCTGTCCTGTTCGCATGTAAGCCAAAAAAACCTTTTAAAGGATGGCTTAGTTATTTCATGGCTTTATGACCGGGATTGTTACTCACACCGGTCTCAGGGTTGGATTATCATGTCATTGATTCGCTTCAATCCAATATCACAATGCATTGATTATACACTCAGTTTTCATTTTTGTATACAATCTTTTCAATAAATACAATCAGTCAGACATATGAACTAGAACTTTAATTTAACCTTCTCAAAGGAAGTACACTTTTTGAATGTATAAAAAAATCACAAGTCTAATGCAATTGCGATAGGGATCATGTTCAGAGCATTATCTGTCCCAATCATTCCTCCATGACATGAGGCCATAGCTGTGCCAGATAAACTAGTGCATGAGACTCATACCATCCCGATTGAACCTTGCCGTGTGCAAGCAAGTTGTCCCTTCAACCCACTCGCCCCACTCCTTTGCACTCAAAACGAACCAAACCCCAGCAGGCTTCCATCATTATGATGTGACAGCTTAAGTAAACATAAAAACAAAGCGATCTCTCTCAGCATAATATGTTCGATCATAATATTCCATTTATTTGCATTCGTTGTGTTTGACTTCATTCATGCGCCCCCGCTGAGTTGTATCAAGTCATACAAGAGCAACTTTCAAAAACTTGACATATAAGAGTTAACAGTAGGATTTTAAATCAACCTCATGTACTTTAATATTATAAAGATGATTATTATGAGGAGCGTGGCATTACGACTGCTGAGAGTAATAATTGGAATAGGATTGGGTGCTGTGACACACGTCTGCATAAATGAGTGATGTTTGTATTTTAGATGTGTGTCACAGTATCAGCTGAACTTCACAGATTAAATAAAAATCACATAATGTATGTCATGCTGTCTGTTTCTTGTTCAGGCACAGTTTTTCAAGTTAGTGGTATTACATCCTGCATATTAATATGTGTGCGTTGCATGATTTACACACAGTTTGTGTATTATCCAGGTCGTGCTTACCAGGTTGTTTTTAAAAGCCGAAATGAGCCCAGATATCGTTTTTTAAAGTAGTCTGAGCATTTTTATTAACGCACATTGAGTCTAGCCTCCATCAGCCATCATTGTATTTTACTGCGACAAAGCACGTGCTTGGCAAATGACATGAGAAAAGCGTTAGTACGTTATTAACGGTTAAAATCTATAACTGAACCGTTACAGAATTGTTTCGTCTCCATCACAATGCATCATAGAAACAATTAATGGTGCCAGCCCTACTCGTGAAAAATGCTATAAATGTAATGAGGGTTTGTAACCTTGCTTGCCGGAGGCAGGGGATTATGGGTATTCAGAGATGCCATTCAGTGAGCTCCTGTTAGTCTGTGTCTGTTGCTTGTCATCATATTTAGCTTTTCAGAAACAGGAAGGCTGAATGAATCAACACAATAGCCTTCAGGGCACTCAAGGTCGGTGTGGTAATGTCACTACCATGTTTTGATAAGCAGGACCTGAGCTCAAAAGGTTCATGTCAATGTGTAACGTTTAATAAGGAGAAACCATTGTTGCTGTTGGAGCTGTTTTGACCTCTCTTATCAGCAAGCTTTACTTCATCCACCTTCCTTTCTCACAGCCTTTCTCAAAGAAAGCAGTTGATCATGTCCAGACTCACCTAGCAAAGAAACAAGTTCCTCCCAATCTCTTTCAGGTAAGTCCCAAATGAAATCCAACCTGCTTTCTAGGTGATTTTAGCGGAGGAAACGCAATAGAGATTCATTTAAAATTGAATCAGTATGATGTGTTTTGTTTTCAGCCATATATTGTTGAAATCTGTGACAGTCTTCGAGGAAAGATCTTTCAGAAGTTTATAGAAAGGTGAGGCAAATGGCTCCCAAACTATTCTTTGTACACATTTCAATGTACGTTCATTTGTGGGTTGATTTTAATGTCTTTAAACATTTGTTTTACTCTGTAGTGACAAGTTCACTCGTTTCTGTCAGTGGAAGAATGTAGAACTCAACATCCATGTAAGTTTTTAAGATATGGGAGAACATTGAATCTTCCAGAAACTCTTCATTGAACCATTTTTATGAAAATATTTATTTGGCTGAGTTATTAAAGTAACCCCCAAATAAAAACACTGTCATCATTCACTTGTCATCCCTTGATCTGCTGACAGAATTTTTATTTTGGGGTAAACAATCAAATAAATTTATATGACAATTCGTTGAAATGTCCTTTTACACATTTCAACAGAATAATAAAGCACAGATATAAATACATGAATATGTAAAAAATATAATCCTTTTCTTTTGCTTAGTGATCTATTGATTTGAAATAGACAGTAAGTTGTTCACAAATTGATTTTGGTTTCGCTCTTGTTTCTCTCACTTGTAGTTGACAATGAATGATTTCAGCGTGCATCGGATCATTGGCAGAGGAGGTTTTGGAGAGGTGTATGGCTGCAGAAAAGCTGACACGGGGAAAATGTAAGTTGTGTGTTAAAAAAGCAAAAAAAATGATCACATTTTGTTTTGGGATGAATGGGTCCAATCACTGCTTTTTTCTAGGTATGCCATGAAGTGTTTGGATAAGAAACGGATTAAAATGAAACAGGGTGAAACATTGGCGCTCAATGAGAGAATCATGTTGTCGCTGGTCAGCACAGGGGTGAGTGACGCTTAGACATTTAGTGTCACTTTTCAATCTGCACATTAACATCAGTGTACTCCCTCTCTCTCTCTCTCTCTCTCTCTCTCTCTCTCTCTCTCTCTCTCTCTCTTTCTCTCTCTCGTCTCTCTCTCTCTCTCTGGTCTCTCTCTGGTCTCTCTCTCTTTCTCTCTCTCTATCTATCTCTCTCTATCTCTATCTCTCTCTTTCTATATCGCTCTCTCTCTCTCTCTCTGTCTCTCTCTCTCCAGGATTGCCCTTTCATAGTGTGTATGACGTATGCCTTTCACACCCCGGATAAACTGTGCTTCATCCTGGACTTGATGAACGGTGAGGATTGAAGCCTGTTCACACCACATCATGATTCTTAAATATAAGATACTCTCAAAGTGACATCATTGAATCCTAAAACAAAACGATTTCACTCGGCGTCTATAAAAGTCTGTTCATTATAACTTATAATAACCTTCCTCTATAACTTAATGTGATCATGAATGGGGGTGGAGCTTCCACTTAAAACACACTGACGCTTCCTGTTTCTTTACTGTACTGCCCTTCTCTGAATGTCCATCTGGATTTGTGAAACTATCACATCACCCACACTGTTTTCAAGAATCGTAAAATTACGTCAACAAAAGCAACTATGTTTCCTGTACAGAAATTTTTTCCCAGAACTGAAAGACGTTCAGTCCCTTTAATGAGAGGCTTTGACGTTTCTCATAAAACATCTTCCATAAACAACTAAATCAGTTATATTTAAATCACAACCTTTTTTTTAATATTGATGTACATGTTTGTTTATGAAGGTGGAGATCTTCACTATCACCTGTCTCAGCACGGGGTGTTCAGCGAGAAGGATATGCGGTTTTATGCCGCAGAGATCATCCTGGGCCTTGAGCACATGCACAATCGATTCGTCGTCTACAGAGACCTCAAGGTAAAGTGTCCGTTCATCTGCTGCGTTTTTCAGGAAGGATCATTTCTTCTTTCTGTCACTGGAAGAAGTGTTGATCTCTGCTAACGCCTCATCCAGCACTCCTTCACTAGAGTCGAAAAAGGGAAAATGAAGCGATCTGCTCAACTCTGTGTATTTTGTAACATAAGCTTCTATCTGTTCTGCGTCGTTGTCAAGGTTATTTTTTATAAAGCTTGGCTGAGCTGTCTTTCTTGGAAGGACTGTTTATTGTCTTAATGGGGAAAAGTGCGTCACATGACAGAACGACTTGAGGTTAGCTGGCGGTCCTGAATGCAAGGTTTCGTGTGCCGGTTTGTCGAAACTCGCCGTGGAAGCAGCCGGTCTCCATGTGGAGCAGAGTTATGCAATCTGTATGAATTATGCAATTTAAAGTGAGATATTTGCACTGCCAGATGGCTGAAGATGTACAGGATCTTCTCTGGCAAGCTGTTGAAATGTGAAGCTGCACATGTAAGCGGCGTGCATTCTATTAGCAAACCTTCTCAGTGCTGGTCACGCCATCACTGCTGTTTGTATAGTAGAAGAAACCATTCAAATATCACGTTTGCTTGCTTTTACCTCTCAACAGCATTACTGAGAACTGAAATCCATGAAAACATACATCAGCGAGTCTATTTATATAACACATCGTAATATTTCTTACTTAATCATAAAAGACTTTGGGGTAAATAAATGTAACAAATCATTTAAAATGTATCACTCTTTCCTTAAAACCCTGATAACCCAAATGTTTAGATGATGTGCCTTAAAAATACATCTGTCCATTTGACATGTTCCTGTTTGACAGACATCGATGTGGTGATATTCAAATGATGTGGATTTAAAAACAGAAGGGTTATAAGAAGACATTTGTATATTTTTAACGGGAAGATAGTCAGAAAATGTTTGAGTTCTAATATTCTTTAGTTTGACAGATGTGACAACGTGAAAGCAGTGAACCCTTTTTTATAATATGTGTTAATATAAAAACCTGCCAGATACTGTCATGTTAAGCTTTAAAAAGTCAAAATGTTACATTCAGTTGATGGTACTTTGTTGACTTATGACAATCAAGTACATTTTCTAGCAAAAATTCTAGTTATTTTAACTATATGGTGCATCAATGATATGCTTGGAGATATGCATGAATATTGAATTGTAGTCTATATTGTGATTGCCCCCTGCAGGAACCCAGAGGTTTTAATGGCTAAACAGAGACGTTTATTATTTTGTTGTTTTATTACAGAAGTTTTTTATGTAAACTAATAAAAATACAGGTTTTATTGTAAATAATACTGAAAAATCAATTTATACAAAATAAACAAATAATTTTTGTAAGATCCTTTATGTTTGGAAGATTTTGCATGTTGGTCCAAATGTATTCAATTTCGATAATTTTCTTTTGTTTTAAAATGTTTTTTACTTTCTTCCTAGCCTGCAAATATCCTTTTGGATGAACACGGACATGTTCGTATCTCTGACCTCGGCCTTGCCTGTGATTTCTCTAAGAAGAAACCTCACGCCAGTGTGTAAGTTCCTCTCCAGCGGGCATCAAAACTTCAGTCATCTTTCATTAGTTTCATTTAAGTTCTTTCTTTCTCTCTCTCTCCTCCGAGATCTTTGGCTGTTCTCTCATGCGTACATAGTCTGTGTTCTCATACTCATTTTAAATTAGTTTGATATTTCAATGTTTGACTCTTATGATTTCCTTAAGGCTTCTTTGGCACACACATGACAGAAATCATCTATACATGTAGCTGAAAATGTTTTTCATGTCATTATACCACATAAGCAGATGTATTATTTCTCAATAATAAATATTTCTTCTGTGGTAGATATTTTGAGATACGTCTTTGTGTTTTTGTGTTCATACAGTGTAGTTTACTATTATTCCTTTATTAGCATTCTTTAAATATCTTAATGAGGTTAAATGCAGTAGTAGATTTTCTTTGTCTCTGTCCGGGGTGCGGGTATTGTTTGAATTTAATGTAATGTTATTGCTGTGCTTGCAGTGGCACCCATGGCTACATGGCACCTGAGGTTCTGCAGAAAGGAACAGCGTATGACAGCAGCGCTGACTGGTTCTCTCTGGGCTGCATGCTCTTTAAACTCTTGCGAGGGTAAGGCCGTCCTCAGCCCGCTCATGAATTCTTCATTTCACTCTCTCTGTCTATCTCTCTCTCTCTTTGAGTCTGTGTTTCTCACACCTGTTTGATGTGGGGTGTAAAGTTTAAATGTCAGAGGTTTGGAAGCAGGAGGTCAGTCGCAGACATCACAGAGTAGAAGAAAGAGGGCGCGAGTGGGGGCGGAGACCACAGAAACGGTCGCTAGGCACAGAGTGATGGGGCATGTCTTTCCATTGAATGGTGTGTGTGTTTCACACACTTCAAAGCTCAAACAAAATGGGTCAGAACAGGTCTAGAAAGTATACAGGATGAGACTAGAGTAGTATACTATATACACTACTGTATGAGTATTAAATGAAGTATGCAGATTTCTGTTGGCGAGTCATTCTACGAAACGGATGTGTTTTGTGTACGCAAATTAAGAATATATATGATTAAATAGTATTCTTATCGGAAAAATATACACGTTGAAATATTTTTATAATTGGTACATAGCCCTTTTTACATGTCAGTGGTAGCAAACATCAAATTTGCATCTAAAAGTATACATAAATAAGCCCACAAATTTTTGACAAATTTTCCCCCATTTTTTCAGGATAATGTGTTACCCTGTTGACCTAAGATATATATTTATTTAAAAAAAAATTTATTATATGATGAGTTGTGTGGATCTCCTGTTTGACCATCACACTTGTTTTATCTATAAATACTGTACATTGCTTTAACTGACATAACAAAGCAGAAGCGACCTCATCTAATCTTTGACGTCACTAAGAACAAAAGCTGGCAAGTTCTCACTCTCCTTTACATTGCTTATTCGTGTTTCCATGTTAGCCAGCGTCCATCAAGCTTGTACCGACAACTCTGTTTTGCAAAATAGATAAAATACAAAGAAATCAATGCATAGAAAATCAGAATTCAGATTGATTGCATGCAAGCAGGCTGCAGATCTTGACCATATGGGAAATCTGCAGTCATTTTGGGGTGAAATTTACCACCCTGTCACTTTTTATTGTGACGGTAATAACCGTGGTGCTGTGTTGAATTTGATTTGGTGTCTGAGGTGGAAATTTGTGTGGTTTTGGGGGATTAACATGTCTTTCAAATTATAGTTGTTTTAAAACAAAATTGCAAAGTGGAAATGACACCCGTTACGTAGAATTACTTTGCTGTAAAATGAGCAGTGTGCAAAATACCACAATGCATTGCACACAATTTAGGAAACTTATAAATAAAAAGAACAAATCTCATCCTCATAATTAGATTGTAGGGATAAACATAATAAAATATCTTGTCACGATTTACAGAAGTTTGATAATGAATTTGGGTGTCAGTCGTGGTCTGGTGGTTAGAGAGATGGACTTGGTAGCAGAAGGTTCGAATCCCACTCCCAGCAGACAATGACTGAAGTGTCTTTGAGTAAGGCACCTCACCCCCGTTTGCTCTAATAATGATAATTCACTACTTAACACTACTTGTAAATCACTTTGGATAGAAATGAACAAATGTAATGTTAATGAATGCGTGAAAAAAAGTTCATTACTCAAATATCTGTGTGCTGGTTCACCAGGTCAAAAGGAGTTTGTAGTGTGCACTAGTACACTAGTGTTTGGTACTGAACACTAAGACGGTGGTTTCTGGTCAACAACTGAGAGTGTTTTGAGTTCTCATGGAAACCCCCTCACCTGTCACCTCACTTCTGCTGTCTTAAGTCGGAGCTCTTTGTTTAAAGTAACTTTATCTTTTGTTCTCATAGACACAGTCCATTCAGACAGCACAAGACCAAAGACAAACACGAGATCGACCGTATGACACTTACCATGGTAAGCAACCACGTGCTCTTTATTCCTTTCATTTGACCACCACTCATATCGATATACAATATACAGTACTGTGAAAATGTCGCGTTAATATTTTCACCCAAAAAATGTGACTTAGAGAAAATATGAGTTTCAATTTTTTTGTTGTCAATCATTTTGTCACAATAGCCCGTGCTCCCAACAGCGATCCGGTTGAGTCTTTAAGACGCCTAAAGACATATCCCTGTACATCTCCAAAACTGGAATATCATAAATAAGTCATTTTTTCTAATATGATAAGGATACTTAAACCAATTAACCAATGAAATTATTAATGTGTCTTAGATTTTGCACAGTGCTGTAAGTGGTCCACACATTTCCGGACCAGAACATTATGGGTTTATTTCTGATGACAGCAGGATTGTTTCTCAGTGGAATCACATTTTACAATCGGGTCTTATCAAATGTATTGCTGTGAAACAGGAGATGATAAATACATTACAGTATTTCACAAAAGTGAAGAGGGAACATTTTATCATAACTGCACCTGATCCTCTACACCCACTGTGTGTTTAAATACAGAATACTAATGGAGAGACATTTGCATCTGTGCTTTGCATTGACAGTGTTAACATTACTGTACTTTTATCCTCAGTGAACTCTCACAGGCTGCTGAAAAATACGTTTCTTTTCTTGATCACTTGGATAGTTATGAGCTGGTTTGAGACATAGTTGAAATGTGGACCCAGGGATCACTTTTAGGCTCACTTCTCCAACCATTGACAGTATCTGAGAGATCAGTTAGAGCTAAAGGTGAAAGACTCTTATTTTATGAGTCATGTGACATTTATGCTGTCCATCAGTTGTGTTGGTAGTGTAACGGTGTGTTAATGTCTCGTTCTGTTGCAAGTGTTATTTTGTGTTATTTTAACACACATCAAGATGTCTTGTTTGTGCAGTTCCAGCAAGCTCACTGTCTTTAAACACTCCTCTGTCAGGAAATATTAAGTTACCGGAAAACAAAACTGTTGAGTGAAGGCTGATGGTGGTGTGGTGACATCTGCATCAATTGTATAGTTTCATTGCTGTGCAATTACAGGAAAATGTCCAGCTTAGCATGAAAATATAGAGTTTTCCCATTGGTTTTAAGGATACTTATAACATAGATCTCAACCTTCGGTGGTTCGAGATACCCATGGGAAGTCTCTTTATTTTAACATTTCAAGGCATCGTGTTTTTAGATCATGTTTTTCATAGTAATATTTCCGTCTTCTATGAAGATCTATTTGCCGTTTGTTGTATATTATTGATTCTGGGTGTATATTTTAATTCACATAATTCTTAGGAATATTCCTGACTCCCAAATACGGTGTCAAGTTTTTTTGCCACGTCCATAACGCCGGATTAATTCATTTTTAAATATGGAAAATTGTGCATAGACTGAATCTTCTCTTATGTTAAGACACTAACCACAAGAGTTTGCCATAATATAAACAGTTGGTTAAGTTTGCTGATGACAGTTATATTCTGAGAGCGTTTTCATGCAACGTCCATAACGGGACATTGCCCTACTGTTAAAAAAATGTAAAAAATGTGCTGGGATGTAGAACTTCGTGTTTGTTCTGGTCTTTATTTTTTGTTCCGGTGTTATTGTGAGGATATTTTAATAATTCTTTCAATTGTGTTGATATAGGTCACAACCCGGACATCTCAATCCTGCACTCACCAACGCAACATATTGTAATGTCTGACACTGATGTGACATCATTTCCTCTTTGTGTCATCAGAACGTGGAGTTGCCCGACTCATTCTCACCTGAACTCAAGTCTCTTCTGGAAGGACTCTTACAGCGAGACGTCGCCAAAAGATTGGGCTGTCTAGGGCGAGGGTAAGTCAAGCCAGGGAACTTCTTCAAGGTTGGATATTTAATACTGATCTATCATCTTCAATCACTGTGTCTGTATGCAGAGGTTGTGTTCACCGGAAATCATGTGCAGAAATGTATAAACGACATAAAGATTGTCTGCAGTCTTCAGCTTTCTATTTATATATCATCATTATTTCACATTCTAAGAGCATTATAACAATAAAACAATGCACAATAAAGATGGGTGTATTTCAGTGTCTAGAATGGAGAAGAGCATGCTGGGATTTATCTCTGTTTTCTTCTGAATCACTGACACCTGCTGGTCAGAGTTGGTGATGTTTGTCTGTATGTGTTTTCTTCTGTAGGGCATCTGAGGTTAAAGAGCATGTGTTTTTTAAAGGAATTGATTGGCAGCAGGTCTATCTTCAGAAGGTAAAGACTTCTCTTAATGTATGAGAGTGTGATATATTTGCCATGACGTCTGTTGAATTCCAATTTACCTTTCAAATGTAGCTTTCATCTAGATATTATTTGTCATGCTACTGTGTTGGTTTACAGTAATATTATTAATCTGCACATCTCTGTACGGTCACAGTACCCTCCACCTCTCATTCCTCCAAGAGGAGAGGTCAACGCCGCAGACGCCTTTGACATCGGCTCATTTGATGAAGAGGACACCAAGGGAATAAAAGTAAGAGAAATAGTTTGTGTTCAGCTGCTTTAAACATTGTTAAAGCTGTCCAAGCAGAACCAGGTGACGGTTGTGTTTTTGTGTTTCAGCTGTTAGACAGTGATCAGGAGCTATATAAGAACTTTCCTCTGGTGATCTCTGAGCGCTGGCAGCAGGAGGTGGCAGAGACAGTTTATGATGCCGTAAACAGTGACACAGATAAGAATGAAATGCGCAAACGGGCCAAAAACAAGCAGCAGGGCCATGAGGAGGGTGAGGAAGTCCCGCTTAAACACAAATACTCTACAAAGATTGCCTGGGTTAAAAAAGTAAAAAATCTTTTTCAAAATTATGTTTTGAAAACTCCTGCACAATTTTTAAGAGAGACATCTCGTATTATAAACTAGGGTTTATAAAGAACAATAAACATTTACTTGAAGATCATGTTTTCTGGTATGTATTTATTAATCTACATAACTGACAAGAAGTCATTTCACACAGAAGTGCAGAAAGTAGAATGACTTGTGCTCCGCTAGTGCCACATTCTCCAGTATGAATTAAAGAGCAGGAGTAACGTTACCTATCACAAGAGACTTAATACAGAGACGTCATGTGATCTGGGGACTAACTTTTGCTTGTTTTTGTTTAGATTATGCTATGGGGAAAGACTGCATCATGCACGGATACATGCTGAAGCTGGGAAACCCGTTCCTGACGCAGTGGCAGAGACGATATTTCTACCTTTTCCCAAACCGTGTGGAGTGGAGAGGAGAGGGAGAATCCAGAGTAAGTGTGTCTGTGCTGAAGGAATATTACCCCCTATTGACACTACACATCGACATGCTTAATTTCTGATTTGTTGCCTATATCCGATTTTTTGCATTGTGTGTTAAAACGTTTTTGTGCTTGTGACATTTATTTGATTTTGTGCATTAGCACTTGCTACACCATCTGAAATATTGCACATAATCAAAGGGGTACTTGCACCACGCAGAACCAGAGATAGACAAACGTGAAATTTGCCTAATGATAGCTGTGCAGCAAAGTTTGCCGAACAACAGCATGATTTTAAGGCGGTGGAAACAAACAGTTTCTGTACGAACCTTTCATTTTATCCTGAACTGACCACAGAATAAGAAGGCAGGTAACTTCGACAACCAACCAGTGCCCTACACTTTCCTCCTCCATGTTTCATATTTGTTGTCATTTAATGTTACGCTTTAGAGTATAATTCACTTATGATTGGCTGACTAGACACATTAACCGCATATTGCTGTCCTCCCTTCATACATGATGTCATTTAACTGCAGAGAAGTCCCAACTTGTCGTAGTTTAATGGTCTATTGATTGCAATGCCCCAAAAAGTTATTTTGCTTGTTTATGTTCATAGTCACCGAATAATTCACATCCATGGGTAACATGAACAAAAATCTGAACTGGATCTC
This sequence comes from Triplophysa yarkandensis, assembly GCA_033220385.1. Taxonomy (NCBI): domain Eukaryota; kingdom Metazoa; phylum Chordata; class Actinopteri; order Cypriniformes; family Nemacheilidae; genus Triplophysa; species Triplophysa yarkandensis. Next base: position 9,409,365 of record CM065658.1, on the reverse strand, counting down.
ATTTAACTTAGCGTATAATCAGGGCCTTCGATCTTTAAGAATGAACAATGCTTGGATGTCCCAGCGCTTAAGGATTACTAGTCAAAAACATAAAAAAACATCAATTCAAGGTGAGTCTGGTGTGTTCTCAGTGATACCTTCTCTTTTTTACAAAGAATGCAGAGGAGGAATCACACGCGATAAGCGGTTGGCATACGTCATGGGTAGAGCCTGACCTCGTTTCTGAATTCCCATCGTGACGTAGTTTTACCTGCAGCCGGATGTTTAAGTGAAGTAATGAAGCGTTAGTAGTGATGAACACCTCTGGGTTATAATCTAAACCAAATCCTAGTGTTTCCCTCTGGAGGAAATGATGATGTTTGTAGTGCAGCAGTAGTTCATTCATCCGGAAGATTTCACCAGCGCTTAAGTCAGTTTGTGATGCTGTTTTTATTTTTTGCATTACGTTAAATGATGAAGAATGTCTCATTGTTGTGTGATAAAAACTGTTTCAGTTGACCATGACTAAACGCTATATTGTGATTGTGTAACATGAGCAGTTCAACATTGTGTAGTCATGTAAATTCAACACTAACATCAAAAGTAAAATGTTTCTTAGATTAGAAACCACATGATTCCTCTTCTCTTTGAATCAAGTGTTCTTTAAGACTCGGCTAAAGATGACTTTTAAAGGTGTAGAAGAGTTTGTGAAGTGTGGTGTATGTATTCTTTGCCTCATGGGATCAGATATCAAGATCAGACAGTCTGACAGCATCCCATTTTATCATCAAGGGAACATTCATTTGTTTCCTTGTATTCCAAGATAACCACTAGATGTTTTATCACACAGACTCTCACAGTAATCCACTGATCATCTCTTCTTCTTTCAGCAAAACCTTCTGACCATGGAGCAGATCGTCACTGTGGAGGAGACGCAGATCAAGGATAAGAAGTGCATTCTGTTGAGGATTAAAGGAGGAAAGCAGTTTGTCTTGCAGTGTGAGGTAAGACACTGTCTTCTCATTGTAATCCTCTGCACAGTTTCAGAGACAGCATCCTACCTGAGGATCCAAGACTTGTGATATGTTGATGTCATATTTAAATTTTCATAAATTGTGTAATGCTGGAACAGTCTCTACACTGGAAAAAGCTAACCAGAGTTCGAAGGGGGTTGATGTTTTAATAGTACTGCACAATTATTTTAATGAATAATAATATTTATAACTGGTGTTGTGTTGTTTTGTTCTACACAGAGTGACCCAGAGTTTGTTCAGTGGAAGAAAGAACTCACCGAAGCGTTCACCGAAGCCCAGAAGCTTCTGCGTCGTGCTCCTAAAGTCATCGGCAAAGGCCGAACTAATGTGGTGGAACTGTCCAAACCTCCGCTCACCCATCGTAACAGCAACGGCCTGTGAGCCGTCCCTCTACCCGTCCCAGCCTCCCATCACCACCACCACCACCATCATCTCTTTCTCTATCTCTCTCTCTTTCTATCTCTATCATAAAGCTTCTCAACACGCACCCCAAGAAGTTTGAGCTGGATTTATACCCTGCTGTTTGCTGCTGTTTGTCAATCATACACGTATATACATAGTTTCTGCAGCTTGACACGATGGGGGTGCTCAACACTCCCAGATAACATTAAAGAACAGTCACAGACGTTAATGTTCAGTCTTAAGATGTTGTTATAGACAGACACGAGTGGTGCAGGCTGGGATACTGCACCGCATCATTTTCTTTACGCTGCAAGAATGAACCCCATCAGCATCTCTTTACCCAGCATGCAACAGATGGACGATGGCTTTAAAGATTTCACTCCTGTTGTGTTTGACTGTGCCGTTCATGAAGCGTGTGCTCTCTTAACGCCTTGGGCCGCATGACATGCATGGGCACGTCTGTCCTGCAGTTCCTGATAAACGGGCTGGGATCTGCAGAAAGCGCTCTCCTGTAAAGAAACTGAGATGAGTGTCGTACACGTGTACAGTTGAGAGATCGTGTTTGTTTAATTTTTTTGGTGCTCACTCCCTGTAACGACCAAACTGAGTTCTGCGTGAGCGTAAATGTGTTGTTGCTTTAAGAGAAACGGCCACCAGGAAGAATTCTTTTTCTTTCACCTTGAATGTATTTTGTTTTCTCGCGGTCTTGTGTTTTTGTTTGTTTGTGAATGGAGTGATTTACGCTGCTTGACAACAGGACGAACTGGAGTGAGGTTTACCGGGAAACGTCCCTTAAACCCAACTCGCAGAAGTGCAAAAAGTGCCAATAAAAAACTGTTTGACTTGAGACGCTTCACGTCAGGCCTGCTTGAACTCTGAACACAGTGTTGCAAAGTGAACGCACAGACTCTGACACAGGTGACTCACTTACAGATGCCTGAAGTCTCGGTTCGAGGGACCACTTGGAACAGATGGAACGTGACGGCAGCATCCTCCGACTGTATATAAGAAGCGATCGTTTCTCTGTGCATCTACAGTATAATCTACTTGACAATGTTTGCTTATATGGCGAATTCTATGTCTGCCTGTCTGTGTTCGTCCCTGTGTCTCAGCTTGGGGGCGGGCGGGCGGGGGGGTGGGGGGGTTTACATCTGTCCATCAGCATTCACGTGCACGCCTCATACTGAGGTGTCCTCCGAGTTTCATCCGTTCACAGGCAGACAGACTGTTATGTAAGGTTTGAGATGATGGGATGTTTGCATGCACAGGTGTTCAGAAAGGTGGGACAACTTTAAACCATTCGTTGTAAGGCTCGGTTTCAATATAGTTTCAGTTTTTCTATTGTTTTGAATGTGACTCATAATGCAGATTTATATAGACGTATGTTATGTGCATTTATTTTGTTCCATTTCTTTTAAATGGTGAGACAAGCACAGACATGAGGTGATTTTAAAGAGTAGAAAAGCAGTTTGTGTATATTCAGGTTCATTATTTTCATACAGTAATTTTTTTTAGATCACTCCTCCGTGCATTTCCACTGATGTGTGATTTGCAGGGTTTGGGGTCGGTCTGTTTTGGTAGCCTTTGAGGGTCTGGGAGGTGCCATCCTGAGGACATTTAGTTTCCTTTGTGGGTTTAATTTAAAACCAAAATAGCGATATTCTCAATGCACTTTTAAGTCATGAGCTGACCAGAAAATATGTGCCAAACGACTTGAGGAGAATGTCCTGAACCAATGAAGAGCTCACTGCCCTCCACACCAGATATTGGTACGTTATAGCAGGCGAGTCATGGAGATTTGGGGTACGAAGATGTGCCCATATTCAGGTGACAATATGCTTATATCTGCTATAAAAGAAGGATGGCACCTCCGCCAGCCCTAAATATCCATGTTTTATTCAGGGGTTTTATATTTTGATTTTAACGGTAGCTTGTCATTCACACCGTCAGTGTTTTGCTTCATTCAGTTGCTTGTGTGTCTGTTCTGTAGCAGTGATCCAGGTTTGATAATGGAAGACAATAAATAGGAAAAAAAAAGAAAAACAAACTATCAGAAATCTAAGTATATATGTGTATATGAAATCAAAACAAATGAGCTTAGATTTATTTAAAAGATTTTGCAATGTAGAAACAATGGGATGGGGTTCGATGTGACTTCAACTGTTTGTGGTGAAGAATCAGCTCAGATCTTGCACACAAAAGTTTAGATATTGTACCTTACGAGTTCAAGATGATTATTTTTCTTTGTTAAACCCAGGATTCTGCTCTCTTTCATATTTATTGTCTGGTCTGGGAGCAGCGGAGAAGAGGATTTATCCAAAACTCTTGTTTTTCATGTGCCACAAACCAACGCAAATACTACTGTCTGGGGTTCCTAACATTAGCGTTGACGATTCTAATAATATTCAAAGAATGATAGTTGTGATTCAGATTCTTTTTGTCCCAGAACAGCTAGGAACATGTGTGTTGGACTGCTTATAAGAACAGTTCAGAAATAAAAGCCCCTTTTTTTCGTGTTAATCTGTCTTTTGGTGTTCTTTTTTGGGATTTATTTTCAAAATGTGTGTGTTTATAAAGTGTGTGTAAAGACATGTGGGGATAGTTATGCACATTTAATCACAGATACATCATAAAAACACCAGTATAAAGGGTCACCCAAGTTTTTCATAATATTTGTCTGCTTTATCTCTCCCTGTATTCAGATATAAAGCACGATATGAGAGTGGTGTTTGTCAGTCTATAAAGGTAAATCTCATCACATTCATGGACTTGATCCTTCATTATATTTTTATATGGTCTTGTTTTTCTCCTATGCAATGACATTCAAACATCATCAACAGGAAGTTACACGCATGTTACCAATGTCCAAAAAAGGAAGTTTTGTACATGAATGATAAAAGTAATTTTCTGTGTGTTTAAAAGGTTCACTGAAATTCTGTTTTGTTTCAGTTTGTTTCCAAGTTTATGTGAATGACATTCTGTTAGTTTCACTTATTTACCCCTATAGAACTGAATCCCTGAATTAATGATTTCATCTTATTTTCAGAGGTCACTTGAGGTCAAGATGAGATTTTGATGATGTCAGCATTTCCTCATGCTGCATTTTTCTCATTCCCCATTTTTCATTATACATCTCAGTGATCTCTGACAGATATTATGTTCACTCTCTTCCCCCCATTTGCTGTTTCTGTCTCTCTAACTCTCTGTCTGTCTCTCTCTCAATCGCTGTTTCTCGCTCTCTCTCTTTCTCTCTCTAAGACACCTCCTCCCATCTCACAGCTGAGTCTGTCCATCAAATCTAGCCGGTGGTCATTAGAGGTCTGGGGACAGTTGTTCTTTATCGAGCAGTTGCCAGGTTAACATCAATGTGTCATTTCTTCTAAATGGATAGAAGTCATTCCTACGTGTTCAGGTGCTCAGTTTTAAGGTCAAATAGGAGATTATGGGGCATTTGTAGCTTTCGAACTCAACATGGTTTTACTCAGAAATACTGCTGTTACTCTTCAAAACAAAAACTTTGAATCCTCTGAAATTCATTTTGAAAAGTTAAAATCCAAATCATCTGTTTTGAAATCATTTTCAGTTTCTTCTGCTGGTTTATAGCTCGAGACAGTGTTTCCCAAACAGGGTTGTATCCCACCTCTCGTTACTTTCAGATATTTATAGACACGTCTTGTGTTAACTCAGCTGCTATGCTTATCTCTCTCTCTCTCTCTCTCTGTGTGTGTGTGTGTGTGTGTGTGTGTGTGTGTGTGTGTGTGTGTGTGTGTGTGTGTGTGTGTGTGTGTGTGTGTGTGTGTGTGTGTGTGTGTGTGTGTGTGTGTGTGTGTGTGTGTGTGTGTGTGTGTGTGTGTGTGTGTGTGTGTGTGTGTGTGTGTGTGTGTGTGTGTGTGTGTGTGTGTGTCTATTTTAGATTTCAGCTTCACAGACACACAGTGACAGTGAGACTGTGTGCCTTGTGTTTGGTCTCTCAGTTTTTTAAAGTTTCACACACACAAATATTGGATAAATAATTTTTTTGCTCCTCAGACGAAGCCATCACAAGGTATGCTTTCTGAATTCATTAGTTTCCCGTAGAAATATAGATTTATTTATAGCTCTACACACACACAGTTTGACATTGGCATGTTTGTGTGGCTCAGAGTTTGAGGCCTGATCTTGTGAATCTTCAGGATATTTTGTGAGCTGAAATCTGAGCAGATCATTTTCTGACACTGATTAATGCGTTGTGTTGTGTTGTGTTGTGTTGTGTTGTGTTGTGTTGTCTTGCCAGTTTGAACAGCGTTGATCTTCTTCTCAGACCTACAGATATGGTTTAATGTTCATGATCTACAAAAGTTGAACTTTATTTAATGTTGGGACATTTATGGTTTGGATAATAGGTGTGGCAAACCAGACCCTAATGTAAAGGGTTGTTATATCTAGATTTAAAGGTGTTTACATTGCAGGTAGAATATGATTGACATGCTGTGATTAAAGAAATACTTTGGACAAAAAACTTCAATTTACTAAAGACTTTCATACTTGTTTGTTTTCTTCAATGTTGTGATTCTAAAATGTTTTGTATATAAAACAAAGCCGACACAAAATAACAAGACATCAAAGGAAACTTAAAAGTTCTTTTACATAACATCAAAACAACCGAGTACATTTACCTCATGTCTGCATAAAATCCTTTTTAGGAATGTCAGATTTAAAATTTAAATACCCAAGAAAGGATAGCTTCTGTCTCAATCTGTTGAACTTAACTTCTGTCGGTTTAGTTTCATCTTTTTATGTGCTCGTCGAGATGATCTGAGATGTGTCGTTTTCAGATAATTGTGCAGGACGGCCTGTAAACACACTCATGTGTTCTGATCTGTGCGTTTATCATCAGATATAAGTGATCTCCAAAATCATAAACATCATCCTTTACTCGTGAATCAGCAGACAGAGAAATACTACAAATAATACTTCATGAAAATGTAACCTTTGGAATGTTTGTTCATTTCTTACATTACCATGATTTGCAATTCCATGAAAATCTTCTCTAATATATATTCCAAAATATAAAGTTCTACCAAAGATGTTTGTGTACTTATTGAAACATGTTTATACTTGTCAACATTTGGTGGTAAAGAGACCCATGTGAGGCCTCTCGTATGTTTTAGGACCTGGTTTTTCATGGTCAAGTAAGTTTGCTCATAAAAACATACATAAAATTTTAACATAATTATTTTTATGATCTATAGAGAGGCATCTGTTGTTTGGTTGTTGGATATAAAAGCTTCTGCTATACATTTGAAGAAGACCTCTGAAAATGTCAATAACACAGGTTAATTTAACTTGTCCATCGACTGATATTGTTCACTCTATGGATATTGTATTGTACAGTTTTATGTAACATCTTTAACACTGGAATTACCCTAACAAACAAAGAAAAACATGTTTTTTTTAATTCTACATTCTGTTTGTAGAACTATTGTTATTCGTTTAAGTAAGGTCATAATGAGTATTTTTCTTCCTTACAAATGAGAAGAGCTCAATTGAGATCTTTTTATTTTATGTGAAATGTTTTCTCTTATTTGCAGGTCCACAGTGTCACAGTCGTGTTGTGTTTTTCATCGTCCGTCACTCATCACATCAGGCTGAGATCTCTGTGTCCGCTCGTTTGTTCTGCAGGCCATCATGGCGCTTTCCTCGCGATTAAAGCTTTGGGAACAGAAGGGAGGTGCAGATCGATTCACACTTTCCCTTCATGAGCTCTTCATCATCCAGACAATATCAATTCTGTTCCCATCAATATCATTTAGTTATTCTCATGCGGTTATGGTCATTTTCTTTGACTAGAATACAAAAGAAGATATTTTGAGAAATGTCACAGCGGTTTTGTGTTCATGCAATGAAATACAGAGTTCTTCAAAATATCTTGTGTGTTCTGCAGAAGAAACATTTGACCTGACATGAGGCGGACTAAATAATACAAGAATTCTATTTTTCTGGCTTTAACATCCAATCATGTGGCCTAAGAAAGAGAAGTTGTGTTTATATGTAGTGTTTCATGTGTAAACAGATCAAAGAGGAGAAGAAGCCTCCTCCTGCCGCCGCAGCACCCCCTCCACCTCCTCTCTCGGCCGTACCGGGAGGATTCCTCAAACAGCTGGTGAGAGAGACCGAGAAAGAGATGAAACACAAAGAACCAGAGGTCAAAGAGGAGAAGACGGTGAGATGTCAAACACATCACTCTCATTTCTTACATTTAAATACAAGATTCCCTAAGTGTTTTGCTGGCCGTTCACAGTCCGGGAAGTTAAGTGATAACCTGGTCCAGCAATTCTCTCTTCCGGATGAGACTCCTCCAATACTGGAAGCGGAGATGACACTGCGAGCCGAGCAGCTGGTGAACGGTGAACGTGGACGACACGCGATGCTATCAGAGAGAAAAACATCCTCACCTCGAAGAATCATTTCACCTGATCCACAGATCCATCAGAAAACAGACTCTAAACCCACATCTCCTGAGGTGAAAGATCAGAGAGCCCCCAGTCCCCGAACACACAACACCACAAACACATCTCTGAGTCAACCGAAACATGTCAGGAGAGAAGAAGACAAGATCCAACAGGAAGGGAGAGAAGAGAGACAAGAACCAGAGGGTCAACTCACTGTAACCCCTGTACGAGATGAGCCCACCGTACCTGTGGTATGGAAATGTTATTAATCAATCACATCTAGAAAAGAAATGAATATTAATCACGAATCTCTCTCTTTCTCTGACAGAGGGATGTGTGGTATGAAGCAGGGAAGGTGTGGTATGTTCATAAGGACGGCTATGCGCTGGGTTAGTCACCACATGTTCTCACAGTATAATCATACACTTATTGTGTGACTGTCACAGTGTTCAACCTTTGCATCATGTTTATGGATTGATACAGGTCATCTAATGAAGAGACTGGTAACAGATTTATGATGCCATCGCCTTTTTTTGTTTCTTTGGTAAACTTCATTGTTAAGGAGGAATTACTCAGACGCTTTTTTTAAATGAAACAATTGTCAACAACAAACTTGTTGTTATGAATCATTCAATTCTTGACTTTGATATACATCACTATAAGCACATTTGCATTCTATACAGCAGCTGAATATTGTGTTCTTAGACTAGTTTTGATCTGATCTGTTCAGAGATTAAAGGATGAATGTTCTGTAATGTTTTTATCAAGATCGTGTGTGTGTGTGTGTGTGTGTGTGTGTGTGTGTGTGTGTGTGTGTGTGTGTGTGTGTGTGTGTGTGTGTGTGTGTGTGTGTGTGTGTGTGTGTGTGTGTGTGTGTGTGTGTGTGTGTGTGTGTGTGTGTGTGTGTGTGTGTGTGTGTGTGTGTGTGTGTGTGTGTGTGTGTGTGTGTGTGTGTGTGTGTGTGTGTGTGTGTGTGTGTGTGTGTGTGTGTGTGTGTGTGTGTGTGTGTGTGTGTGTGTGTGTGTGTGTGTGTGTGTGTGTGTGTGTGTGTGTGTGTGTGTGTGTGTGTGTGTGTGTGTGTGTGTGTGTGTGTGTGTGTGTGTGTGTGTGTGTGTGTGTGTGTGTGTGTGTGTGTGTGTGTGTGTGTGTGTGTGTGTGTGTGTGTGTGTGTGTGTGTGTGTGTGTGTGTGTGTGTGTGTGTGTGTGTGTGTGTGTGTGTGTGTGTGTGTGTGTGTGTGTGTGTGTGTGTGTGTGTGTGTGTGTGTGTGTGTGTGTGTGTGTGTGTGTGTGTGTGTGTGTGTGTGTGTGTGTGTGTGTGTGTGTGTGTGTGTGTGTGTGTGTGTGTGTGTGTGGGTTTTAAAATGATTTAATCTGTGAAGATTGAGAAAAATCTCTCTCGCTTAAATCCAGCAACCCAGATGAAACCTGATGAAGGAACACCAGAGCTGTCGGATCAGCGCGTCAGAGTTCGTGTGGACTCAGATGGTTCTGTTTTTGATGTATCAGAGTGTGAGATTGAGAAGGTGCTGTGAATCTCAACTCATGATGTGTTCTTATCTTCAGTCATGATGATTTGAGATGTTTGAGCGCAGGTGCTGTTTGTGTTCAGATAAATCCAACTGAACTGGACCTTTGTGAAGACCTCAGTGATCTCGTCAGCATCAATGAGTCCAGCATCCTTCACGTTTTGACCAATAGAGTAAAAGCGGGTCAATCTGTCACTCATGCTGGACCCAATCTGCTGGCTCTGTGGCCTCCGGCAGGGAAGGTACGATTCAATATTCATCCCGTTGTGAATCATGATATAATGAGAAGAGTAAATGAGGGTTTGTGATCAGGTCCGGGGTCGTCGTTGGGACTCGTGGTCAGCCCCTGGTCCGCTGCAGGCCCTAGTCAGACAAGTTTATGTATCTATGGTGGGTCAGAGGAGAGATCAGACGTTGGTGGCTTTGGGTCGCAGCGGTTCAGGAAAAACAACCTCATGTCAATCATTCTCACTGGAACTCCTTAAACAAGCGGGAACAGCAGGACAAAGTCTTACCGGTGAATGTTATTTATACTTATGTGTGTGGAAGGTTTTAGGAACTTTTTATGTTTGTATTATAATTCACATGATATTGTGTTGTATACTGAGATGTATGTATGTACGTGTGTGTAGTAGAGCGTCTTCAGGCCGTCTTCACTGTATTGAGATCTTTTGGTTGTGTGAGTTCATCTCACAGTGATGCTTCTAACCGTTTCGCTATGGTGCTTTCACTGGACTTTAACCACGCTGGACACGCCGCTGCCGCACATCTACAGGTCTGACCTCTGCATGTCCATACACCATAAACATTCTTTAAGTGAGAGGTCACCCAAAAGTGTTTTCTTCATTATAGACAAAATTCTCCTCGTTTCTTTCTTCAACAGAAGAAGATATTTTGAAGAATGTCAGGGAACTGGCACCTTTTCATTTTCATTGGTTTGTGTTCAAACAATTGTGCCAATGTTGTTGAGTTACCAACATTCTTCAAATATCTTCTTTGGTGTTCTCCACATTAATGCAAAAAAACAAAAATCATTCAGTCCACTTTTGTTTAAATGATTCCATAAAGAACATCTTAAGAGCTTTTATGGTGAAATGAAGTTCTTCAGAAGATGAAGATCCTTTTATGGAACAGAAAGATTCCTCAGATGCTGCCCTGTAGCTCTGTGGTTGGTCATGGGTTCAAACCCAGGGAAGGCACATGATGAAATGTAACTGTTGAAGGTTCTTTCAACAGAATATTTAGATACAATGACATAACGAAGCATTTTGATTCATGGGATTTTTCTTAGTCTTACTGTCTGTTAACACACATGACTCATTATAGCTGTTGTTTGTGTTCTTGTGCGACTCAGACCATGTTGTTGGAGAAATGGCGAGTGTTTCAGCAGCCGGAGGGAGAGAGTAACTTTCTGGTGTTCTCTCAGATGCTGGCAGGCCTCAGTACAGACCTCAGGTCAGTCTACAGCTTTTGAACATCATATAAGCAGAATACAGATCAGAGGATGTGCTGTGATGTCATTTCCTGTTCTTACATCACAGGACAGAACTGCAGCTTCACCAGCTGAAGGAATATAATTTATTTGGCATAACATGTCCAACAAAGGTACAGTGATGGTAGTGAATATGTTCTTGGCCCGTGAGTTTCGGTGTTCTTCATGAATCATCTTCTCTTCAGGTGGATGAGAAACAGAGAGCTTCTGTTGGTTTTGGGAAGCTGCTGGCTGCTATGAACACTTTAGGATTCTCTTTGGATGAACAGAAAGCTATATGGCGTGTTTTAGCAGGAATCTATCATCTAGGTGTAGCAGGAGCATGTAAAGGTACATCGACACTTTAATAACTCACATGTGGACATGGTCCTCAAGGGTTTGTTCTTGTGGAATTCTCTGGTGTCTTCAGTGGGCCGGAAGCAGTTCATGAGTTTTGACAGCGCACAGACGGCCAGCTCTATCCTGGGATGTGAGGGAGAAGAGCTTCACACCGCCGTCTTCAAACATCATCTGAGACAACTGTTACAGAGAGCCACCGGAGGAGTCCGAGAGAGAAGATCGGCTGAGGAACATGAGGACGGTCAGAACTCTCAGATCAATCTCAAATGTTTCTTACGAGAAAACAAAACAGTTGCAAATTGGAGCGTAAACACACGAAGAGTATGGAGGGGTTACAAAATGTAATCTGGATTTGATTGGACGAGAAATGTTTGCGTTTTTATTAAGATCTTTAATAATATTGACTTTTGACAAATCTGAGCTCAGTTTGAGACATTGTTGAGATTTCAAATAGAGACAATTGTGAAACATGTCATAGACACAGATTAGAAATGAAGCAATCTCAATTTAATCTCATTGATATCTAATTAAGGCATTACCAAATTTTATGTGGGGGTTTTCCTTCGAAACAGGTCCTAAAGTCAGTCCGGTTCAGTGTGTTGGAGGTATGGCTGCTGGTCTATATGAAGAACTCTTCACGACTGTTGTATCTCTTATAAACCGGTACACAAACAAACTTTTTATTTTATTACAATATGAATATCTTGATTGTCTGGGCTTGAATCAGAGAGTTTTTTTCTGTTTGTCCAGAGCTCTACACTCTCAACAGCTCACGTTGGCATCTGTGATGGTTGTGGATACGCCGGGAACGAGAAACCCAAGACACAGCGGTGAAGAGCGGGCGGCTGGATTCTCTGAACTCTGTCATAACTATTTACAGGAGAGACTGCTGGAACACTGCTTTAATTACACCTTCACACAAACACTCCACAGATACACACAGGTACACACACATCAGAAGTATCCCAAATATAAAGAAATCAATAGAAATGGGTTTGATCATTTTAAATTGATCCAAAGTTTGACTTTCTAATAAAAAAAGAATATTACACATCTTATTGAACTCTAAATGCTGGCATGATCTTAAATCTTATGGATTGTATTCAATATATATTAGACTGTGTACAAATCTGAGGACAAATAATGTTGGATTATTAGTTTTAAATGTAAAATCCTAAATGTATGTGTCTCTCCATGTTTAGGAAGGAGTCCCTGTTGATTTCGCGGCTCCCGAGTCAACTCCATCAGATGTTGTGAATGCTGTAGATCATCCTGGACTTCAGGTATCTTCATCGTATCATCATATATCATCTCAATCATCTGTGATTCCTATATAAACTGTATGAGTTATATGTAATCTGGATATGTGATTCATATATAGTCTGTGTGATGTATATATGATCTGTGTGATTCATATATACTCGATTACATGCATATATACAATTTGTGCGATTTATATATAATCTGTGTGTATCATAAACAATGTCGATCATCTGTAAGAATATTGTGGATATTTCGAATCGTCAGGTCAGAGGAACAGAAGGTGACAGTCGTGGACTCTTGTGGGTTCTGGATGAAGAGATGATAACTCCTGGATCTACAGAGAACAAAGTTCTAGAAAGAGTGTGTCAGTACTTTAGTGGAACAGGTACTTCTGTCAACTGACCAATGAGTTTGTTAAATTTCTGGGATGTTTTATATTCATGAGATGTGTTTTCTTCAGTCCGTCAGTGTGAACAGCCTCTTCATTGTGAGATCTCTCATCTGATGGGGTCTGATCCGGTCCGGTATGATCTGTCTGGATGGTTCAGTCAAGTTCAGAATAATCCATCAGCTCTCAGCGCCTGTTCACTACTCCAGA
>CM065658.1:9382183-9394683 GCA_033220385.1 Triplophysa yarkandensis | reverse complement strand
CGTAAAGAGATCAGGAGAATTCTGTTTTCCATTCAGGTTTTTATTCTCCAGGATGTGATTTGATGTGATGTGTTTCTTTTGTGCATTCCACAGTATAGTGTACTAAAGGGATAGTTCACTTAAAAATAAAAAATCCTGTCCCCAGATATATTTTGTTGTCATACGTTCTTCAGAATATCTCATTTTGTGTTCAACAGAACAAAGAAATGTTAACAGATTTGGACAAAGGTGAGTACATGATGAGAATTTTGGGAACTATTCCTTTAATATACGTTGATTGACCAAGAGTTCTTTTTTCGATATGTTTAAAGAGATGATGAGAAACATGACATGATCACAGAATGAAACACCTATGAGTATTAAATATGAGTGTTCAATTGAAGTGTTTTGTGAATGAGTCTGTAAGTGAAATTGTAAAATATTTTAAAATCTCTCTATTTTTTTATGTGTCCTGAGCTGATTGACCCAACTATATACATTAAGTATTATTTCGCTTTTTAAATATATGTTACCCTTATGTATGTGAACAGGTACATCCGCACGATGTATCTCGGCATCCAGAGTCGACGGCAGAAAGAACACAGACGGCGCTTTTACTGGGCTATGATGTACGAGTACGCAGACGTGAACATGCTCCGCCTGCTGGAGACGTTTTTGGAGAGCGCCCCCCAACTGGTGCTACAGCTCTGCATAATGATCCAGAAGAACCGAGCCGAGACGCTTCAGTGTGAGTAAAGCGCCACCAACGTCGCACAAGGGTTTTAAATCTGTCCATTTCAATACTCGTGTTGTGGCGTTGCAGGCGTCTCGTCGTTGGCCTCGCTGCTGTCCCTGGCATGGGTCCTCGCCTCGTACCAAAAGCTCCTGCGCGACTCCCGAGACGACAAAAAGAGCATGAGCTACCGAGGCGCTCTGATCCACATCTTCTGGAGGCTTTTCACCATCTCGTCGCGGGTGCTCTCCTTCGCCCTCTTCGCTTCCGTCTTTCACATCTACTTCGGCATCTTTGTTGTGGTGCACTGGTGCGCCATGGCCTTCTGGATTGTGCACGGCGGCACAGATTTCTGCATGTCCAAATGGGAAGAGGTGCTCTTTAACATGGTGGTGGGCATCGTCTACATCTTCTGCTGGTTCAACGTGAAGGAGGGCCGAACCAGATTCCGCATGGTGATCTATTACTTCGTGGTGCTCGTTGAAAACACGGTGCTTACCTGCCTGTGGTACGCGTACAGAGACCCGACGGCCACGGACTCTTACGCGGTGCCGGTGCTCTGCGGGGTGTACCTTACCTTCGCCTCAGGGGTGGTGTTCATGGGCATCTACTATGGGTTCCTCCATCCAATGGGACCCAAAATAAGGCTGCTAGCCAGTTCCTGCTGTGCCGAGCTCCTCTGGGGACTTCCTTTTCCCCCTGAGGCCGAGCCCATGACGCCCGGTCCTCAGCCAGCTTCCACGGAGGCAGACGACGACGCGGCGGACTCCTGTCTGCCTGTGTTTCAGGTGCGTGAACCCGCTCCACCCTCGGGTCGGTACAGGATGGAGGGGCCGCTCATTAAGATCGACATGCCCAGGAAACGTTACCCGGCCTGGGACGCACACTTTGTAGACAGGCGCTTGAGAAGGACCATAAACATCCTCCAGTTTATGACCCCCACGGCCGTCGGGATCAGATACAGGGACGGGCCGCTGCTGTACGAGCTGCTGCAATACGAGTCGTCCCTGTGACAGCCGGCGCTCTCCTGCCTCCCTCATCATGTTTTTTATTTTATTTCAACCGTTAAGAAGTGTTCATGTTTCCAAATGCATGTCATTTTGCTTTCTGGGTTCTTCACAAAACAAGACGGCGTAAATTCCGCACACAACAAGTGTAACAGTCGTGCAGGTGTATATATTTTACATGTACATACAGTCGTTTTTTACAGTCCATGTTTAGAAACGTGTTCCCGGTGGGGGGATTGTACCTGTCCTGTTTACAGCAAGCTTAAAGGATTACGTTGGAAAAATGGAGATGGGCCGAGCACATCAACACAGCCTTGTGTCTTCATTTATCGCTCATCTACTGTCTGGTCTGATCTCATTAAAAGCTGAGATTTCAGATTTGAGCTTTACATCCACGCCTCCGGGATCGAATTTCTGTCACTGACCTCTGGAGGCGAGAACGAATCTCTCTGTCCACATTATAATCTATATTTGGAAAATTTATTGGTGGGTTATAAAGGAGAAACCTCATTTTGAGTCGGTTTTCAGTTTGTTGCACATAATCGACAGTTAATGTACGGATGAACGTCGAGTCTGTAGTTTAGCTGGAATATAAAAGGAATATTTTAAAGCACAAGAAATACAGAGAATGTCTTTGAAGTGACCTTTAAAGCGATAGCTCACCAAAACACGAAAATTCATTCTCTTGGCATTTCAAACCACATTGGCTTTCTTTCTTCCAACACAAAAGAAGATATTCGTAAGAATGTTGTGTTGGTTTGTGTCCGTGTATGTGAACGGGGGAACGTACTAACTTAAATTTACCCTTATGTTTTTTTTATTATTTAATTGATGTATCTTAATTTGCACAAAAAGTCATTTATTCACCCTCATGTCATCACAAACCTGTTTGGTCTGAGATACACAGAAGAAGACATTTTGAGAAATGTCTCGGTTCGTGCACTGGAATTCAACGTTCTGCAGAAGAAACAAAATTCCCACAGGTCTGAAATGACACGAGGATCGATAAATGATGAAACCAATGATTATTCATCATTTTTGTGGGAATTATTTTGATATTCTTTTTATTTGAATTCTATAGATGATTTGATGTTTAGATCCGGTTCACATTCAGCCCATCAGAAACCACCACGGAGGAATCCGGCACAAGGCAATGTTGATGACCGTTCATCTCCATCGTTCCAAGCTTTTGAGCATTTACAGTCATACAAACATCGACTTTCATGTGTTCGTCTATGGGTCTTCATAAATATTATAAGTAATAAACTCTTGTGGTGCAGAAATACATCCGAGGTTCTGCACAGAGCCCAACCAGGTTTATTTTCCTACGTGAAATAATTCAAATGTCAGCTTTTTTTATTTTCATCAAAGGTGCAACGGTGTAAGACGGTGGAGGTTATCTTGACCTGGGCGTAGGAGGATTTTACAGCCGGGTACTTGGATGCACAGGGCTCATAAACAAGAGGCAAAGCCAAATCCCGTCTCTCTCCGCTTTTGGGGCAGCCAGCTGCCTGTCAAGGCCATCTCCTTCGCTTATTGGTGCTTCTAGGAAAACCTTTTCTTTTCCACACCTGCTCTTTGTTTCGGTGCTACGTTTCTACATTTTCAAGCCTCGTTGAAGTCAAAACGACATTTTATTTCTAGGATACGGGTGGTCCTATTTAAAATGCATGGGTGCAATGTATTCATAACATTTGTAGTGTTGGCCTTAATCTTCAAAATTGTATCTTTGGTCAATGAAAACTTTACATGCGTAGAGAACCATCGCCAGCCAGAAATCTGACACTACAACAGTCTAGTCCTCGAGATCTGAATCAGTTTCAGCACATGGGCCTTGAGGTCTTGATGTTCTCCGGGTTCGAAATCGTGTAGCAGTTGGATGTACGTCACGTCGGTTTCAATGCTTGACAGTTTATGGAAACATAAAGCAGCGGTGATTAGATTATGAAAGACGTGAATAAGGTTCTCGTCCGGCTGGAAAAAGAGCTTTCGGTCCGTATGTACGTTGGTGCAATATGGAAAGTTGATCATGCAGTGCTTGGATGACCGGCTTTCTCTGAAGACTCATTCCTAGACCTTGAACACAATCCATGTTTCGTTAAGTTTCAGCTCATCGCAGTGTTCCTGTCCACTGTTGTTTGCTGGAGAAACCTGCATCTCTTCATGCTCTTGCGTTCAGCTTTGCCAAAACCTGTTTCGATTTCTTCTTTATGTTTCTATTCTAATGCATGCCCATCTCCGCTGTGAACGTGTCATCACCGCCTTCAGGTGCTAATACACTGTGAACGAGTTTTCTACAAGCGTATATTACCGCGCATTAAGCTCTGATGATTCTAAACACATCCAGTGTGTTTAGATCCATCATCCTCAAGCGTCTCCGAGGGCTACGAAATATTAGCGAACTCGGAACACCTCGAACGTTAGTTTTAATCGTGGGCATTTTTTGACGATGCATTCGGAGACGGGGTCAAACAATAGGTTTTTGTTATCTATGGCATGTTGGGTTTTGTACTCAGGCATTTCTTTTTCTCTGACAGACTTGAATATGTCAAACTGAACTGTTGGCTGAAAATTCAAGGGCTTCCTTGATACGACTAGTCTAATATTGCCGTTTGCATTACAAGACATCATGAAGGATCCCCGTGGCATCCGCCATGATGTCATCGCCACGACGTTGTTTCGTTTGCCATTATTTTACTTTTTTGGTTCACGCCCGTGGTTCATTTTACCCTGTGGTGCCTTACAACGTCGGTGCTTTTCGACCGCCCAAGGCAACCAGTTCAGCAAACAACAATGCCAGGAGGGATGTAGTTTTCGTTCAAATGTGCCAATGGATGAGGCTGTACGTACAGTATAAAAGCACGGCAGAACGGTGATGCAAACATTCCAGCGTTTGATTGGCCGCGGTTCTGGAGGGGGGCGGGGCCGCATTAACGGACGGTTCCGTTCAGGATGGGGTGAAGCCAGACGTCAGCCTTAAAGTATTGCGGGAAGCGCGTTTTAGGGCTAAAAGAGATTATTTGTGCATTTGATGTCCAGCACAGCTTCACCGTTACAAGATCTTTAAGGTGCTAAAACAGAAGCATGTTTTGTATCAACGTATAGATATGTTCTCGTAAAGCCTTACCCTGATCACGGTATCAGACCATCCATCCCAAAAAATTACAGAACACAAATGAATTGTACATACTGTAAGATAGAAATGCATTCTTCAGAAACAAAATATTTTTCTTTTTATTGGCGAAGGGGGGCGTGGGATGTAAATATAGACATGCCACTCTGTCCTTCAAAATGTCCTTGGCACTGAAATATTCGAGGACGAGATGATTCACCCTCCACGAATTCCTTTTTGATCACTTCTCATGACGACATTTTATACCTAAATGTATTGTATTTATATATTTTATTCGTGAGCTGAAAACATACGTGTGTTTTATTCATTCAAAGACAACGTGGTATTTATGGAATGTAAATAGGTTCATTTATGTTTGAACGGTTTCACAGGTTCCATGCAAAAGTATTGAATTATAAATTCACTGAAATGATGCCAGTCTATGCAATTACGAAACAGTAAAATAAACCTCAAATTCCTGATATCATACCGTCACTTTAATCTGTCGGTGGAGGTTTACACTTCTTATACTATCTGACGGTTAGAGCTGGAAAGGTTTGGTTTTACCTCAAACATCTGTTTTATGTTGCTTAACAACACTAAATTCAATGCACAATGCAATATAAATCCTTTATCCTGAATCTAGATATAAAGCGCCTCGAACAGTATGTTGGAAAGACCTCAGTTATCACGCCCGATGGCCCGAGCTGCCGGTGGCAAACCAAAGGTGTTTCAGAAAATCTCTTTAAAATGAGTCGTGTTACCCTCAATGTAGTACAGGGACAGAACAGTGTTATCTATTGAACAGGTCAAACACAAGAACATATTCTTTGGTATCCAAACAGTAAGAATAGTCTTTTCTGATGACTGGTTTTAAAGTTGCTTTTAGAAAGAATGTCATGGTTTAGTCCCCTTCTATGAGTTATTAACCTGAAAATGCTTGTATATATATGTATATATATATATACATATATATACATATATATATATATATATATATATACATATACATATATATATATATATATATATATATATATATATATATATATATATATATATATATATATATATATATATATACATATACATATATATATTTATACACATTATCACATTATCTGAATAATAATTTAGTGAAATGTAAAGAATATATATTTAAGAAAAGCTTATTGTGAAAAAGTACATAAAAAGACTTAAAGATACTGCACAAGGCCATTTGCATGTTAAAGAAAATGATTTCTCATATTCGTCCTGTAAATCCTATAAATTGTTTGGACACATTTTTATTTTTGGACAGAGTTTGTTCATCGTTGTGATGACATATAGGTTGGCATATAGTGCATGAAGATGTACAGTTATACTGTGATTTCATGGTAGTATACGGCAGTCGAACGAAGAGTAAAGTGTAAAGTCTTCGAGCGGAGCTCCAGGTTTTACTCTTGAATGGCCTCGAGTAGTTGTCCAGGTTCTAGATGATGAAGTGTGAATTATTTTCATGTTTTTAAGATGTAAATTAGGCGTTATGTTAAAGTGATAGTTCACCAATGAAAGTGAACGGGTACGGCTGTTGTTACCAACATTCTTCGAAATATCTCCTTTTGTGTTCGGAAATGAAAAGGTGGTGAACTATCACTTTGAACGTTCAAGCAGGGCTCTGTGATGTGTATGGTCAGTATGGTGTGTAAACAGTTCTCTGTTACGTGTGTTTAAGAAATCTAGATTTGTTATCCTGTATGCATCCTTGTGGAATGTGATGCTGAATGTTTTGCGTGTTTGTGTAACGGTCTGTACTGAAAATGAAGCACATCTCCAAACTGGAAAATAAAACAGCACACGCAGGGATTTACATTTCTGTTTTTTTCCCGAGGTCCGAGGATTTTTCCAGGTTTAGAAAAAGTTTGCGAAAACAAGCGTGCTTTACGCACTTACAGTGGATGACATTGTAAGCATGCATAACCCGTGCATGCACGTATTATTTTTGTAAGACTATTGCTTAAACATCATACCAGGAATCAAACATAAATAATTATTTCTCAAAGCCTGTTATGGAAGTACGATTTTTTATTTGTT
Organism: Triplophysa yarkandensis; assembly: GCA_033220385.1. Taxonomy (NCBI): domain Eukaryota; kingdom Metazoa; phylum Chordata; class Actinopteri; order Cypriniformes; family Nemacheilidae; genus Triplophysa; species Triplophysa yarkandensis. The sequence continues at coordinate 9,387,779 of CM065658.1, read as the reverse complement.
TGTTTCATTTGATTTGAACAATTATACCGACAAACTGGGACGTAGTTGATATAATTTATAAGAATTTGTGAGCATAAATTGAACTTTCCGAGCTGTAGAGGATAAATGTGATAAAATATACGGGACAAGTAAATAGAATGTTATTGTATTTTGCACATTAATGTGTTGGCGAGGATATTATCTTGAGACTTAGTTTAGTTATCTGGCCGCGATTCATATTCTACAGTTCGTGCTTAACATGTTTTATAGTTGGTTTTTAGAGAAAATGATCTGATTATAGTTTTTCGTTGGATCGTTGGATTGTATTAATGTCACGCGGTCAATTTGAATGTTAATACAGATAAAAACTAGGGATATATTTATTTTTGAATTTTATGTGGAGTGTTGTCTAAACCTGTAAGGAAACTGAAACGTGTATTATGCTCTAGATATCTGACTGTTTCAATTTGATATGAACAGTTGTCTGTGCTTTGGTAGCTTACGGTTTTATATCGAAAGATAGAGAAAAGAAAGCCCATAAAAATATTGGAATAACAAACTATGTGTTATTTTGCATGGGTGAAGGATATAGATTGGGGTATATTTGTTTCGAAGTGATTCTGCTCCTGTTGCTGTGGTTGCTTTCTTTCGTCTCATCTGTGATTTCATAAGGCTGCTCTTAAATGATCACCAGCAAAAAAAAAAAAAGTGTTTTATTCCTTTTATTTACGATGTGCAATATAAAGCAGGTCTTACTCATCTTAATATTCAAATGAAGTCAATACTTCTTAAAACGAATCCAGTAATGCACGGTGTGTTGCCTTTGTTTTTTTTCATTTTTTATTTATTTTATCTTATTTATGACGTATCACACATGCATCAGCCGGCCGATACACACCGTGTGTTCTCGATGTGTAAACGGCAGATCAGGGTAAACAGCAGCATAGTTTATTTTGGATTTGTAATTTTGTGATGAAGTTTCAGAATCCAAATCCGTTTATGTCGTCAAAACAATAACAAATGTCTCTCCGTGAGATCTGCCGAAGTTCTTCATCTGTGTTTATGAATTTAGGGAATGTGTCGGACACTTTGTTTGTCCATGTTAGATACACAACGCGTTGAGTTCGTGGTAATGCGACATCCGAGGTTTCGTTCATGGAAATGATACAAAGCAAATACATATTGTACAGATTCCGCGGATTAACGTGATACAATGTACACAGAGAGATAAATGCTTAAATTTTGTATCTTTGTCATTTTAATACAATAAAATGTGACTGAAGGTTAAAAGCTGTGAGATTTGTGAGTTAATACCTGTAGATGGTGCTGCACTCAGGCCTGTTTTTTAAACAATCCTCTGCAGGAACGGAAAAGAAGATAGTTTGAAAAATGTTGTGAGGTGGCACCCATTCACTTGTATTCATACAATGGAAGTCATTGGGGTTCAAGGGTGTTTGGTTTCCAACATTCTTTAAAATATCTTCTTTTGTGTTCTGCGGAAGCCATACAAACGACAGAGCTTTCATGTTTGGGTGAACTGTCGATGTAATTCTTCATTGATTTAAAACTTTTAGATGAAGTCTTGTGATCTGTAATTGATTTACAGAGCAGAAAAACAGTCTATTGCCTTGTGCAAATGACACATTTAATGATATTATGAGATCCTAAAAGTATTCTTGCTTTTAGATTGAAGGTCGGAGATAATACTTTCCATGATGGGTGTTTTCTCTGTTGTGCCTTTAAGATGTGAAAAAAAGCTTGCTATTCAATTCTCATTCCTTAGAGAATCCATGATTTATGTACGCGCTCTCTGGCGTCCTCAGTAAATGTGGCTTGATCCGTGAAAGTTTGGACATGCAGATGTTCTCATCCAAAGTTGCAGCAGGTGGATTTTTGGGCCACTTGTGGCTCTTTATCAATGGACGCCCCGATGGTTAACCCATGCCAGTCCTCCCGGGTGGCTATTTTGCCCTTCTGGAAGAGGTTATATATGCCTTGGGTCAGTGTCTCGAACGCCTCACTCACGTTAAGATTTTCTTTCGAGGACACTTCGAGATATCCGATCATGTTGAGTTTTTTAGCCAGATCCTCTCCGTCGCTCTTCCTGACCTGTCGTCCTACGGCCAGGTCGTTTTTATGACCCACCAGCAGAAAGAACATGGGGTTTGGTTTCACGTAGTCCAAGACCTCCTGGTGCCAACTGACCACACGGTCGAAGGTCCGTCGCTGCGAGACGTCAAACATCAGAATGCATCCTACCGAGTTCCTCATGTAAGACTTACAGATGGACCTGAAGCCAAAGACATGTTCAAATTATTTCCTTGCTTTGATTTATTTTGAAACAATTCATGACAACAAAAGCAAAAATGAACAGATGATTACTCTCACCCCAGGAGGGTCACAATGTCACAGACACAACGTTTAGAAGAATGCGTTGTTTGAAATAATGTAATTTTCAGAAATCTTTAATAGCTCATCTTGTTCATTCCTAAATGAACACCTTAATATACGTTGCCTTTGCATTCCACAAAATAAAGGTGAAGGCACTGAAATGCCAACAACTGATGGAATACTTGTGCCCTATTTATTCACTTTGATAAGACGTAAATAAGATTACAACCTTGAGACAACCAGCTCCTGTTTTTTTTCATACTATCCCATTTCTACAATCTGCACTTCTGACTTCAATGATAAACATAAGACTCATCAGTATAATATGTGGTCAGCTTTGCTTTCAAGGACTCACCTAAATCTCTCCTGACCTGCAGTATCCCACAGCAACAGTTTGATGACAATATCAGGATCAATGTGCATGTTGTGAACCTTGAAGTCGATGCCAAGAGGAGACTGTCGAGATTCATTAAAGGTGCCTTCAGTGAAGCGATGCAGAAGAGAGGATTTGCCAACAGCCGAGTCTCCCAGAATAACTATCCCGAATCTAAAGTTCCAGGGCACTTCCATTGTCTCGTCGATCAAAATGACAATAAGACCCTTTACATTCACACAAAACGTCTGAGTTTCATTTGAAGGTGAGGGTTTGAGTATCTATACTTCCTCCTCTGGGTGACTGAACAAACAGGTTAAAAACAAGAAATGATGGACACACACCCAATAACAATAAATGATGTAAACATGTGCTACTGGCACACAAACACCGCTGAAGTCTTCTCATTTTTGTGTAATGAGAATCGTGTTTGACAGATCGGCCTGGATCCCCGATTGCATAATAAACGTGTGTGAAACACCTTCCTTGGAACAAAGTTGAATTGTAGGTGAACAATAGATCTTTATTGTTTTTTTAAAGGTAATAAATGTATGTAATGTAATGCTGAAGAATGTGATGAAAAACTTCATCTAAGACTTTTTGTGATCTGCTCAGGCTGTGGGGTTTAAATGCTTCAATGTTCAAAACTGTGTCAACACAAAAGAAGATATTTTGGAGAATGTTGGTCCGCATTGACAGGTTTTGTGTCCATAGAAAAGATGCCAACTTTTTTGATTGGCAACATTCTTCAAAATATCATAAGTCCTCTGAAGGTTTGAACTGTTGTGCAAGACTATAAATTAGTGAGAGCTCATGTTCTTACAAAATATGACAAACGTTTTAATTCAACGCCTGTTTTAACACTTAATCCCTTCTGAACACGCGCGCACACACACGCGCACACACACACAGACAGACACACACACGCACACACACACAGACAGACACACACACACACACACACACACACACACAGACAGACACACACACACACACACACACACACACACAGAGAGACAGACAGACAGACAGACACATACACACAGACAGACAGACACACACACAGACAGACAGACACACACACACACATACACACACACACACACAGACAGACAGACACACACACACACACACACACACACACACACACACACACACACACACACACAGACAGACAGACAGACACACACAAACACACACACACACACAGACAGACAGACACATACACACAGACAGACAGACACACACACAGACAGACAGACACACACACACACACATACACACACACACACACAGACAGACAGACACACACACACACACACACACACACACACAGACAGACAGACACACACACACACACAGGCACACACACACACACACACACACACACACACACACACACACACACACAGACAGACAGACAGACACACACAAACACACACACACACACACACGGGGTGTCTATGTTATTGCTACAAGACATTTTTTTTTATTGTTGGTATTATAAAAATGCTCTTGTCAATTTTAAACATTAAATGACTTTTCGGTAGAACATATTTAAAGATATTTTGAACAATGCTGGCAACCGAATAGTTTTGCGTCCACACGATAAATGTGATTGGGTGCTGCCATTCGGTTCTTTAAAATATCATCTTTTGTGTGTTCCGCGGAAATCTTTGATTTCTTCTTCGAATACAATAAAAGTAAAAAAAGGTTTAATTTTAACAAACATTATTGAAACATGGAACCAAAATTGCCCACATTTACTTACATTAACATGTACATTTAGTCATTTAGCCGCATTAAATATCTTGCTCAACCTGTGAATCTCCCTTTTGTTTCCTGCAAACTGTCAAAACCATCTGTCAAATCAATCCTTCAATTAATTACAGAAAAATGAAATCAAGACCCAGCCTGGTTTTAATTCTGCCATATATCATGTTAACCAAAATACTTCACATAGATCTACAGTAAATTGGTTTGTGATCTTCATTTCATACAAAGATCAACGTCAGACTGGTTCAGAAAATATTTTACACAAAATATCTTCAGGATAAAAACACACTTTTCTAACTCGTGGAGAATCGTCGAATATTAATGTTCATCTTGGTGAGCCCAATGCCCTTCAGTGGGGTAGAGAGACCTAATCCAGGAGACATGGGGACATCACATAAACCTGACATATCATCCCGCTCCTCCATCTCCAAGGTGACATCATTCAGCATAATACGATGCTGGTTGCACGTCTCAACCATTCTCAGATTGTTAATGTCGCTGCGCAGGCGCATCAGCTGATGCGCAAGCTGCTGGTCCTGAGAACGCATCTCTGCCTGTGATAAAAAAAGCACATCTTTAAAACAGTCCATCACTTTTTTTTAAAAGCAAATGACCGAGTGAGAACCAGCTTATCTCACCAGCTCTTTCCTGAGCCATTCCAGTGCATGATCCATACTTTTGAATTTCATCATGCCCTGCGTTGGCTGTCTCACTTCCTTCAATTGCACAGTAGAGATCTGAGACAGCGTTGAGCATGTTGAAGGATCTGAGGATCTTCTGTGTTTCTCTGCTTCACATGATGAGATGCTGTTGCTGGTGGTCAGCATCAGCTCCAGATGGGCTCTCCAGTCAACATGACATGACTTTACGCTCCCAAGTTTGAGCTTCTCCGTCAGAGACTTCAAACTGGAAAGGTGGTCGTCTTCAGACGCTGTAATGCATTCTGGGTGTTCGACGCTGTTGGATGTTGTTGGCTCCATTGAGGCCTGCAGGGAACTACAAGCATTTCCTGAAAAAAGTGCAAAAATGTCAAAAAGATTTCAAATAAACATAAAAACAGATCTTTGTATTGGACTA